>JAAGWO010000612.1:0-20454 GCA_013266205.1 Fusarium decemcellulare
CCTGATACTAGGCCGAATAGGATATCTTCTTACAAGCGCTTACTTATTAAATATATTATAATAAATATGTAAAATTTTATTAGTATATGTATTTAATATAATATAAGTAATAGCTAAGCCAGGCTTAAGCTAGCACAAGTAAAAGCGGTAATAAATCAGATGTCATAATCGTCTAGATTTATAGTAGATAATAGCAGTTATCCAGGTTAAGCCTTTGTGTATTCTATCTAGCTAATGTAACTACCTAAGTACAGACATCCCACTAATCAAATCTACATCTCAAACCGTGCTAGACTCTTGGAAGTCACCTTATGTCTCTGTTATAAACAGACAATGGAGCAACCCTTAGTGGTGTGCTGCAGCCTCCGGTGTCGCTGAAGGAGTAGCCTCCTCAGGCGGAGCCGCCGGAGGACCCGCCTCTTCTTCATCAGCTGGAGTAAACGCAGCCTGATCCAGTGGAATCTCCCCCACAGTACCTCCCGTTACGGCATCTCCATCTACGTTCGCGGCGGCCGAGGCTGAAAGCTTTGAATACTGCACCAGCGCATCCTCGTTTGGTCTATTCTTAGTTAGTACCTGACTGTACACCTGCTAGCATTCAACTTACGGATTAATAGCCATGACCTGGCCATTTTGACAGTGAGGTCCTGTGGCACAGTAGAGATAGAGGGGCTCAGTATTCTGGAGAGGCAGATTGAATGTCCCAACAGTCGTCTGGCCAGCTTCAAAGGGGATGTGACCGCTGTGGATGGCAGTGGCTACCGTTGCCTGCAGGGGCTGACATGGAGCGTCTTGGGCGCTCTGGGTGACAGTATGGTTTCCTGAGCTGAACTGGAACTGAATCACGTCGCCGGCGGCGGCTCTGATAAAGTTTGGAACAAAGGTATCCTGGGTCCCGCCCACGATCACGGGAATTAAGCGGTTAGATTGGCGCTTAAGCGGAGGATTTTTCCGGACTATGAAAAGTTAACATGCTGACTCTTCAACATGGACGTGAGTACATACTGGTGAAGGGCTTTCTGGGTTGCAGTTCAGGAAGGACCCCGGCGTTCGTTGGGGATACTTCAATGAGAGGCATGGCAGCAGCAAGTGCTGCCAACATTACAATGACCAGCATCGACATTATCGGCTTTCCTGGATGTTGTCTGTATTAAAGAAAGTTTTGAATGAATGGTCGTCAACAACCTGGCCCCCTCACCAGGAGGTGGAACGAAAGAAAGAAAGAGAGAGAAAAAGAGTAAGGAAAGGAGAGTATTGGTTTCAAAGGTGAGTCGATATTCAACTGCTCAACATCTCGGTCAGGCCACCTTCTTTATAGAGAGGTCGGTCAGTCCGTCATCATGACCAAACCCTCCCACCCCAACACCGAAAACACCATTCGAGACAGCAAGACGTAAATTCTGCTTATGAATTCCTCCCTTGATGACGAGTTTTCTTGTGACATGCGCCATCTGGGCGTTTAGCCAAGCTGTCTGAAGGGTTTGTCTCAGGCGGATGCACATGTTTGGAGATCTGCCCAGAGTGATTCGTTCCATCTTTTTTTGACGTTCAATTGGACGGCGCGTAACGCATCTGTTTGAAAACAGTCAAAGATTCATCTCTGATGCAACAGAGGTGCGAGACGTCAGTGGGCTCGGCCGTTTCACCCACCGGAATGTGGGCGTCGTGGCCCGAACAAACCTGGCAGCTGAAGCTAAAACTCGCCCGCCCTTGCAGATCTTGAAACCAGAGCGTTACACTGTCACCCACATTGGGCATGTCACACTCAACGCTTAAGGTAAATTATTAAGAACATAACCATAAAGTAAAACTCGACCGTCAATGCATGTTTCTATTCTTCTTGGCACGGCATTGTGCCTGGGCGATTTTATGCCCAAAGCGCCGCTTACATGAGCAACCTGTGGCCCACATCTGCTTCTGCCACTGCAGAAAACCTCAAGAATTTACCAAGATCTGGTTGACTGATATCTGGAGCCATCTGGTTGAGAAGAAAATAGTCCAGTTTACTAGCTACTACAGCAAAAACTCCAGAAGGGCTTCGACAAGGCCTTCCGGGTCTTCCTCAGGTATAAAGTGTCCGCACTCCAATCCCTTCCCACGGACATTTGAGGCATACCTTTTCCACACGTCCAGAGGCCCCTCCGTCTTTGCAGTCGTAACTCCGGCAAATAATCCCGAAGAACCCCAAACTGCTAGCATCGGGGTCTCTATCTTCCTCCCTGATTCCAACTCCTCTTCGTCATATACTCTATCCAGGAACGCCCCGGCTCTGTAGTCCTCACAGGTGCTGTGAATTCTTTCTTCGCTGCAGTATGCACTCCTGTACTCGTCCAGGGATGCCTTATCAAAGTGGGCAAGAGTTCGTATCTTGGTCCAACTCGCGAGCGTATGTTCCAAGAAGCCCTTGCCGTTGTCGGTGCCCTTGATCATCGTCTCTGGGAACGGCGCAGGCTGCGCAAGGAAAAGCCAGTGATAGGCCTTTAGCCCAGCATTCGCATCTCCAAACCCGCGAAACATGGATGCAGTTGGAATAATGTCAACTACGACCAATTTCACAAGGGCTTGGGGATGGTCGAAAGCGAGGCGGTACGCCACTCTTGCTCCCCGATCATGCCCGACGACAGTGAATTTGTCATACCCCAGCTGGCTCATGACAGAGACGCAGTCTTGGGCCATCAGTCTTTTGGAGTAACCAGATCCATTGGTGCTTGGGACTGTGGAGGAGGCACCATAGCCGCGAAGGTCCATAAGCACAATGCTGAAATGGGGTAGCAGCGAGGGAATGATTGGATGGAATTCGACATGGGTTTGAGGGAATCCGTGTAAGAGAAGTAGTGGAGGCTTGTTTGAATCGATTTTGGTGCGGACAAAGATGGAGGCCTCGGGGGTTTTGATGAATTGGCGGGTAAAGCCGGGCAACAGGTCGGGCGCCATTGTGAAGGATCTGTTGTTTGAGGGTTTAATTGTTGAGTGTGAGGTATGTGAGGGCTGTACTTATTCGATTGTGGAAGGGCGTGGTAGACATGATATATTCACAAGCCTTTCTCCAAATGTAACCCGAGTTTCCATCCGAGACTCGGGCCTCGGTCTAATCGGAATCAGCTAGCTTTTATCTCGGCGTTAACTGATCTTCCAGCCTTTACTCGGAGTAATCACAACCGTGTTCAAGATGAAGAGACAGGCTTATCCAATGACAGATAATGCCTCCAAACCGACTTAACCGGAGCTGCCGCCAGATCCGCCCTTTCAGTGCCTTACTAAGCTGAGACTGTGGCAGCTAGGCACTCGGCATTAAAGTAAAACATCGCTGCAATTAAATAAACATACTATGCATTTTATTATTCGATAAATATGATCATTTCTTTTTTCATTATTTTATTAATATTACCAATAGTAACCAACCTCAGGTTTTGCTCGACGGAATGTCTACCAAGGTTGATCTAGAGGTACTCAAAGCTTATTACCAGTGCCTCGTGGTATTTTAAATAACAAGAGACAAAGCTTTATCAAATAGCCATTCGTCGGTCGCAGCTGGATTGTTCCTCTATCTTCGGATCAACTCGTGCAAGTCTCCAGCCCACGGCTCCACGTGAAGCTCCCAGCGATAACGACCATCAGCCCAAAAGACACAAAGAAACTCGTAGCGCCATAGATGTAGGCATGTTTACGTTCCAACGAGGACAGCTCCAGGACCAAAGTAGAAACTGTGGTCACAACTGCGCAGTACCCATCTTGGACCCCTTTCAGTAGCTGACACCCAACCACGCCCCCAACCGGAACGTGATAAAGATCCCACACTATGGCCAGGATGGCAGTACCTAGTACGTTGGCGGCGAATGTGCCTAGCGGAAATGACGGGATCCTGCCGTTTAGATGAGTGGCGAGGTAAAACCTGGTCAAGACGCCAAGGGGGGCGAAGCACAAAGAGAACAAGACGCGACCGCGCCAAGCATCGTGAGGCGGGAAGATGCACAATAGTATCGCCCCAATCCAGGATCCCAAGCCCAGGATCACGGCAAGTCGGTCGACTACTTTTCGCATAAAGGTGTAAGGCAGCGAAGGGGTGATGGGTTCTGCCCAGATGGCCAGATGCGCACCGAGAAAGAGACCTCCGAGAGACAAGTGCACGGTCACCAAGACAACGGCTACAAGGGCACAGAATGAAGACCCCTTGTTTCGATCGTCTGTTGGAGCGTATTTAGATTCGAGGTCATTGGCGAGGGCAAGAAACGAATCGAGTATAAAGGTCGAGAATGTGGTAAATGAGCCACAAAATCCGACTGAGAGGCCGATGAATAGTGGCAGCGTCTTCTTTGTCGCTAGGTGTGATTTCTTGGCAGCCGCGAGATCCACGTCTTCGTCTGAAGTTGTTTCACCACTCTCACCGCCGCTCTCTTTCTGTCGAGCTGCCTTGATTCGTCGGTCGTAAATGGGCTCGCCCCATTCGTATAGGAAGAGCATGCGGTCTTCTGCAAGAAATCCCATAATCAAGCTTCCGGCAAAGTTGACCCAAATGGTTGGGAAGAGCACCGGCGCTCCAGGATAAACTGTCAGCGCAGCCAACCCTTCCCTAGCCAGAGTGCCTAGGATGGAAAAGAAGACGAGATAGGAGTGTGTGTAGAGTCTTGAAATGAAAGACAGAGCCTTTTGGTTCCTGATCTCGGTCGACGATCTGCGATAGACTTGCGCGCTCTTCAGTTGTCGGCCCTGCTCCTCTTCAAGCCGTTGTTCTCTTTGTCGCGTGCGAATCCGTTCCAACGATGTATGACGATAAATCGATCCGTCATTTGGGTTTTCGATAGGGCCGATGGGGGAAAGTTCTGCCAAATCATAGCCTTCGCCGTTGTCGTCCTCATTCAAGCGCCCAGACTGAGATGACCGTACACTGTTGGGGTGGTATTTCGAAGGCCGAGATGGCAGTGTGTGACTGTTCCCGTGGCTGCGGTGGCTATCCCACGGGTTTTGTAGGACACCTCCGAGAGCAACTTCGTCGAGGTTTGTCAAGGACTCGTCTCGCTCAAGATCCATCTCCGATATCGTGCTATTGTCCAACGACGTCTTCGGCAAGCCATTAGTGTCACCCATTGCCAAGTCTGGGCGGGTCTTGATTGCTTGGGTCAGGGCTGATTGACTGGTCGAACGTAGCAAAAGGGTGCTATTTTCCACTTGGTAATGACGATTTTTCTATTGCAAGGAGATAGAAAAATGTTGAAAATTTCTCAGGGTTAAGAATATAATAATGATCTGCATCATCGATGGAAAAGTCGGTTATTCCGGGTATATGGCTAGAATCAAAATAGCTTGGCCGCCGTGCCTCACAAGGTAAAAACAATAGATTTCAAATCGTCCTTGACGACAATAAAGAAGTCACGCCTTTACAAGAAGTGCTTGACCCAGTCAAAGAAACGGATATCCCTTGCTTCTCCTGGATAGCGATGTTGACGCCATAGGTGTGCTTACGGCTGGGCCACTTGTTATTAGTGACTGGGAAGAACTGGTGTGCCCCTTTTCTAATGTATTGTTTTGAAGTATCAGATGGCATGTGGAAGATACATGTTTATTTGGTATTTGCTAAGAGACGGCGAATCAACTTTTCTGGATCTTATAAAATTGTCTCAACATTCCTTTGGCGATTCCCATCGCGGTGATGCGCCCTTTGAATAGCATAGATGCTTGGTAAGCTTGAACAGCCGGTTGCGCTTGTAGACGGGCCCAATTTGCCGGGCGGCGATAACATGGGCACATGCGACCGAAACAATGACGCTGACCCGTGAGGCTCCCGGTAGCCAACTCAGCCGCGATCCGGGATATCCGATCTACCCGCTCCCGGATTGAGTCACCTGCCCCGGGGAAGCGGATGGTACAGCCAACCAGCTGCCATTGACCAAGGACAATAACCTGGAACGACGGGGAATTGGCAGCCACATCTCGGGATGCGTTCCAATCATTTTCTCGGATCTCCGAGGGCTGAGAACCGATCACGGCCGCCGAGTGGAGCAATCGGTGAATTGTGCCATTTCGGCTCACCGTTCTGGTGTCAAGCACGCCCTTAGACTTATTTTTAAGCCTAACTTTATCCTTTTCTTGAATGGCACCTTGAGTTTGGATACAATGGTAACTCAAATTTAAAGCCAAGGGCCAGCATGTCGACGAGTGAATGGTTGGGCAAAGTAATGCTGATAGAACAGGCCGTCGCGCAATGCAAGGCTCAGATAGCAGAAGCCAAGCCGACGATAGACGATAGGGGTCGAGATGAGAAGCTGCGGGAGGCCATGGAATCTCTATGCCATGATTTTATTCGAGTAATCGGGCAACCCCAGGTGGAAAGATCACTACGAACGTGGTTGGAAGGACACCCACAGCAACAAAACTCCCCTTTGACGGCAGAAACGGGCATCTACCGTCACATGGTAAGCTTCTATGCTCTGGGCTAAGTGTTTTCTTGTTTGACATCAATAGGGCAAACGAAGAGAAAGATCGTGGGATCCGTCTGAAAGCTGGGAATACCGCAGAGTCACTCGGTCTGGTTGTGCCCCAAGCAGCCCCCCATACTCCGATTACACCTCTCACCTACCGCCGGAAACTTATAATACTTCGCCGGAGCACCATATTCCATCTCTAGAGATCGGGCGTCTAGAATTGGGTGGCGGTGCTTTTGACTCTACTAGAATCCTTCCCCCTATACACACACTTACGAAAGACACCGTCTATCTACCTCCTATTCACAGTCTCCACAGCCGCCAGTGGAATCACGAATCTACCTATCGACTCGGGTATAAAATTCTCGATGAAGCGCCGATTGTCCACCGCCCCCATCTTGCCTCGAACGATCCTCAAGAACCTCTTCCTCTTAGCCGAGCTTCATCTAGAAGCAACACCAGCCCCCCAAGGCCCAGTCATGCCGGCCAAAGTAACTGCGACACCAAAGAAACCCCCGTCTCAAGGCGAGTACCGGGCGAGGTGAACTTCAACACCTCATTTTACGAGTTTCCCGGGGCCCTCGCACAGTATCTCGAAGAATACCTAGCAGAGAGGGGCTCGCCTCTTCACATGGGCGCTTTCAGAGACTTGGACGGCTTCTACAACTGCCCCTTTTGTAGCCAGAGGGCAAGAAGAAATTATCACCGCGCAGGTCCTTTTGCTGACCATCTGGTCAGGCACTGGGACTCGTTTCGATGTGGGCCAGGGTCTGCTCCTTTCAAGCAGTGACTGGAGTTAGATATTGAATATTGACTGACATGTATGTTTAATTGATGTAATATATTGAATTCTAATTAGAAAAATCTACCTGTAGCGACCGGGGGTTCATATTTCTCCCCTAGCTTTGATAGGACATTCACCAGACTCTTTCATACCCGTATCCCAACTACCGACGTGAAAATTCTAGATATAGAAGCAAGGGCCGGATATTGCCTGGTTCTAGCTAAATAATTTTAATGTCAATATTTAGGAAATAAATATACTCAAGGACCTATTTTTAGTTAAAGTGGCGTGACTTTTCCAGCTGCGTATCGAGGAACTACAGTTCTCGGGTTTGCTTGACCTAGCTCCAAGTTACTTGGTACATATGACGAAGTTGTGAGGCCTCTGTTGCTATTACTTGTGAGATAAAACGATAGACTCTTTAAATACACAAATCTCTCCTTCGAAATAGGGACTCATCAATCTGTTTTAATTGTCCTTCTGTTACAGTCTGACCCCGTTCAGTCGTAGCGGGTTTCATCTGGGGCCGGAGACCGCCGTAGCTGCGGCGGCGGCGGATGTCCCCCGGACTCATACATATACGGATGTCCACCTCTTATATAGCCGTGTTTGGGGTCCATGCTATGTCCGTAGCCCTGCTGAGGCCCTTCAGACATACCCGCTCGGTATGGCTCACCACTCTGACCCGGGTTAGCCATTGGTGCCCGGGAATTTCCAGGATTGAGCCCGGGATGGTGTTGCGGTGCTGTCGGATACCCACCAACTCCGATTCCGCCATGAGAAACGGCCGGTTGGCATGAGGGTTCATTGTAGCCGTATGTCATCGGGCCTGGGTTCATCATTGGGAAATCGACGTTTGGTGCACTCGATCCACTAGCTTGCCCGGCATAATCCGGATGCATTCCCTGGCCGTATGAACCGCCCTGGTATTGAGGCCCATGCGCGTGAGCCCCGGTACCGTGGTATCCTGCCGCACTCGACCCGGCTAGACCTTCAAAGAGCTTACCCTGCCGGTACAAGTCGTCCCGATCACCAAGTATGTGCGCGAGATCGGCATCGTTGTAACCCTTGGTCCTCTCAAGATAGTCTTTGAAAGCTTCAGTAGCCCGTTCTACCTTTCTGAACTGAGTGTCGTCCAACACTGGCCTCCTGCGTTGAGCCTCCTTGCCCTTGGCCTCCTCGAGCTCTTCTTCCTCGAGTGCATGAAAACGAGCCAGAGAAGTAGCAATCTGGAAGGCATTACGGATCTGGCGGCCATTCCAACGACCGCCTCGCACCTGAGTCTTGGCCGAGTGCTCGTTCGCAAAGTTGGCGATGGCTGATTCACGAATGTCGAGCTCCGGCTCACCGGTAACTTTGTGGCGCTCTTTCTCCATCTCGGCCACCTTTTTCAAGTTCATGTCGAAGATCAGCTCGACTTGCTTGCTGTTGAGAGGTGGATAGTAAAGGCTCATGTGAATTCTCGATTTGAATGCTTCATCAAGCGTGCCGACTCGGTTGGTTGTGAGGAAGAGGATCCCGTTGTAGTACTCAAGGATGCGGAGGAAGACTGTTATATATCAGATTTCGCCACTCCCAAGCATAATTGTCAGTTGTTCACTCACCCGATACCAGTGCATTTCTCGCAAGGTCATATCTTGATCGCTGTGCCAAAAAGACGTCGGCTTCATCAAACAGAAGAACACACTGCCACAGGTGTGCTAGCCTAAATATTTCGTTTAGTGACGCCTCCACCTCCCTCGGAGTCAGCCCAAGATCACCACAAGTAATGACGAAAAGGGGCTTCCCGTATTCGAGGGCAACAGCTTCCGCCGTGGCGGTCTTGCCAACGCCGGGAACACCATGGAGCAGGATCACAAGACCACGTCCTTTACCATAGATAATGTCTTGGCTCTGGTTGACCTTGGCCGCGTTGGAGTACTTCTCCTCAAGCTGTTTCTTGGCAAGATGCGAGGCAACAAGACCCTTGACCATCTGTTTGTACTCCTTGTCAATTTTGAGGCTCCCAAACACGTCGTGCTGCCGTGGAAACTCGCTCAAATACCGGACGTCGACCATGGCGAACTTTCGGTCCCTGAGCGCATAGGCAAACATACGCCGGGGAAGCAACGCATAGTCCTCGTCCTCGAGAGTGATGGAAGATTGGTCATCCTGGCTTACGAACTGCAGCTGACAAGCTTCGAGAAAACCATCCTTATAAGCGCCGCCTATGCTATCCCACAGGAACGTTGTCTGATCAAAGAATACCTCCGTAGGCTGGAATAGTAAGGATCCCATAGAATTAGGCCACGTGTACAACGGAATTCTAGAGATATTGTCTCCCTTGTTACTCCGTTCTGTGATTATTGCATCAAAATGAGGTTTCAATCTTGGATCCTCATGAAATGTCTCAGCAAAATCAATCATCACGTGGCTGTCAATGTACTCGGAGTGTTTTCGCCGACCAGGACGAGGTAGATTGGGTTGAGGTAGACCGTATTGAGGTAGACCGTATTCGTTGTCTGTGTCTGCGAATATTTCTAGACCACCCGGCGAAGAAGTAAGCGTCCAGCCGTTGTACAGCCAATGCCTGTTTCTCAAGCAGCATTCAAAACGTTGGCCTTGCATCTTTTGCTCCTCGAGATAGGTTTTCCAACCTTCCATGTAGCGGATTGGATAGCAGGGAAGCCTAGTTATGTTGCATTTGCCTGAGTAGGAATAAACCCGAAACGGGTGTTTGACTGCCACGTATGAGGTACCATCGTAGTCAACATAGTACGCCCAAACTTCGAGTACATCTTCAGTGTTGGGTTCCGGCTCTTCTTTTAAGCCGCTTAAATCGTATTGAGGACCGTAGTAAGGTCTTTCCTGGGAGGGTCGCATGATTGCTTCTTTATCGGTACGGCGGATATCGTAGACCCTCCATAGACATTGATACATGCCGGACGTCCCTTCACGAGCTTGGTAAGTAATATTCAACTTGCAGTGCAACCATCAGTTTTACTCACTCGAGCCAGGCTTGGAGACAACCATAGCATCAGAAGCACAAACCAGATCTCCATACTTGAATAGAAAGAAGATATCATTGAAGCGGGCCTGGTTGCGATCTGTGTCATCAAACCACCTGACAAGCGGTAGAATCTCCTCGTCAACAAACTTGACGTAGCATCTAACGGCCCTCAATGCCTCAATGCTGTCTACATCTGGGTTTGCAGGCTCTTGTCCGTCCGGATTGCTGTGTCCTTGGTCGGTGGGTTGGGTGTCCCATGTTTTGTCGTCAGATGCCTCACCGGCTTCATGTGCTGCCCATTTTGATTCCAGATGGGTCAAGATGTTCTTCATCCCGTTCTGGCAGGAAATTAGGATGGAAAATGGCCGACTAAATTCCGTCGGTGTGTAGGTTCGCCAACTTTCGCCCGCAACGTTGAAGAGATGATGGAGAACAGCTTGTGACTGGATCCTTACTGCCTGAATCCAACCACCTCCCCCGGGCTGGGTCGAGGCTATTGGAGTGCTTTCATGGATACGCGGTCCGAAAAGTGACCCGGGCTCGTTTTCATATTTTTTTCGCTTCTGCCTCTCGCGAACAATCTCGTCTTTGAGATTATCAGTAGCAATGAGTACGTCGAGAGCATAAATGTCTTCCTTTTGAGAGAAACGGTTTTTGAAGCCCTCGAGATTGACCTTTCTTACTCCGGGGATCAACTTGGGTGGCAGTTTTGTGTAGTGACCTCCTCCCAAGCGTTCGCTGGTGCTGGCCTCACTAGGCGACATGCTACGAGAGACGAGTTCAGTATCGAATGCCATATTGCCATTCTCATTCCACGGCTGCTCGGGTGGGATTGTTAAAGAGGGCGCTTCCATCGCCCAGAAAGTGAGATGAGAGTTTGGAAAACTTTCAAATTCTGGCTCAGCCAAATGTTGTTGTGTCGTTGTCCAAGCAGACGAATGAGGCTCGAGTGACGAGACATAGACCGCGTAGGCAAGCAAGAGAAACCGAGACCCGCCGTTTGAAAGTTGAGCCGTGAAGGTGTTGGATGAAGGAAAGCGGGACGGAGACTCCTCGCGAGACTCCTCACGAGGCTCTGGACACATCATCCTCTGCTGACTGCGCTGGCGGGCTGGGCACGTCGATGTGATGTGATGCATGAGGCCCCCAGCAATACGGAGGGGCTCCATTGGTCCAGAGCTCTCGAGGTGCTGCATTTG
This sequence comes from Fusarium decemcellulare, assembly GCA_013266205.1. NCBI lineage: Eukaryota > Fungi > Ascomycota > Sordariomycetes > Hypocreales > Nectriaceae > Fusarium > Fusarium decemcellulare. The sequence continues at coordinate 11,392 of JAAGWO010000612.1, forward strand.
CCTTGTTCGATGCAGCCTCGACGCTTTGCCGGCTCGCCTTTCCAATCAGGTCCCAAGGAGAGGTTCAGCTCGTGTCGGGCAAACGCATCACGTGTCCATCCTTGAGGGCTTAAATAGCAAATAATATCTAGGTACTTCCGTACCGCTTAACTCGGGAGGGTTGCTGAAATTTCTGCAATGTCACGTCCTAGCTACTGAGGCTATTTCAACAGTCGGTGCCTTGAAATTCTCAAGACCATAAACGGTAACCTTGCACAGCTCACTGACATGTCACTCCGAACAACAAAGGCTTCTATCGTCCGACAGTGGCTTGACACCGAGGGGGCCAAAATTGACAAAGCCTTTGGGGAGCAACCGGGCTCTGCTTCATCCCCGGCAAACCCACAGCCTGATTTTCAAAAGGCCGAAAGCCGAGCCTTAATGGAGCAAGGAGAATGTCAGCAGCTTCGGGCAGCCTTGATCCAATATCAACAGCTCGAGATCGATCCCCGCCTCGATCTTAACGTGGACAGGTGCACCTGGGAAGATGTGTTCAGATGCATGGCTGGGGCACAGGCTGATTATGAGCAGAAGTCGAGGAAGTGGCATGGTGTTGCTCACCGGTTGCTTAGAAAGGCCGGGGATCATGCTGACGATGTTGACCCCTGGCTCAAATTGATACCGCCCGAGTACGGCATGGGGATTATAGGCGCGGGTATTTCTATCATATTCAGGGTGAGTGAGCCCCTTTGCTACTACATGATGCTAATTTTAATCTCCCATCCTAGCTTGCCAATACTGCCAGCAAGAACCGTGAAAAGATCTTGAATGCATTCGAAGAGATCCCGATCATCGTCGCGTCAGCAAAAGCGAAGATGAAGGCGTTCCCCGGGAATCAAGTACTACAGTCGTGTAGTGAAAAGCTTAATCTGACTATCATTATGGCTGTATCGAAGCTGGTAGGATGTTTATTGCCAGAAAAACACGGTATGAGATTCTATCGTCTTTTTTTATGTAGCTACTACTCACTCATGGACAGCCAGGAAGGTCCAATACTTTTGGTTCAAGAGCAAACTCGGCGATTCTACTCTCGACGATGTGTTGAAATCGCTCACGCAACAGGCCGATGAACTAAAGCGGCTGGTACAAGACTTTGTGGACGAGGCCATCGGAGAAATTCAGAGAACAACAAGGGACATCAAGGATGATACCACCACTCTCAGGCTGGATACTTCCGAGATCAAGAACGATACGGCTGAACTCAAGACAGTGACTTCTGATATCTAGGGGAACATGTCTGCCCTTGTTTCAGAAGCATCAGCTCTCGCAGGGCAAATACGGAGGTTGGTAGACAGCGACCACACCAGAAGGCTAGAAATATACTGGCAGAAGACAGAAGAGTCAAATATGTCCAGAGGCTCGCTAATGCTTATGCTCAACGAACTCATGGGCGCTCTGCAGAGGGAGGGTAAGTAAGAGCAACAGAATCAACTCGTCAGCATACTTACAATATCCCAGAACAAGAAAAAGAGAGCCTTAGGGTTGAGGTCCAGCGTATCCGTTCGCTCAGCCCAGTCCCTGGCCTCATGACAGCAGACCAGTTGCTTTTTGCCATTGGAGCATCTACCCTCATTCAACAGTCGACTGAGGACATCGAAAAGGTCCTTCGATTCAGAAGCTCCATGCATCCCATCGCCGAGGGAGAGGCGACGTCGCTTCTGAGAACGGATAGGTTCCTCGATTGGATCCAGCCCGGACGCTCCGATGCTCTCCTCATCGACGGCGCTGGAGGTGCGATCGAATTTGTCGATCACGTAGAGCGTGTCTCCGCCAAATCAGTCATCTGCGCCTCTCTCTTAGCTACCCTCGGGCGTTCTCAGCCGAAAACGATCCAGCTATTCTTCTTTTGTGGGTTACACTCATCAGAAAAGGATCCTCTAAGTGATGGGCCTCGTGGCCTAATGCGCAGTCTTCTCTGCGAATTGGTCAAGGAGACACACCACCGGGACTGGCTACACCTTGATTTCATCAATGATAGACGATATCGTGATGGACTACAAAATCAGAGCCTCGGCTTCATGTGCGATGCCTTCTACCGCATACTGCAGCGCCTCCAAATGCAAGACGCCCTGGACCTTTCTGTCTACTGCGTGGTCGACGGCATTGGTCAATACGAGCAGCAGCGATGGTACGATGATCTCGTCATCGTCATCAAGATGTTTTTGAGAATTCTAAACGACACTCAACTGAAGCCCGTCTTCAAACTTCTCTTGACAGGTCCTCAGCGTGTCCGATACGTTCATGATCTACTTGGTCTCCCTGCCAATAGGAGGCTCAGAGCAAACCCGGTCATTGCAAGTGGAGGCCCAGCCAGTTTTGGGCTGCTTTCGGGTGCAGAACAGATATTACAGGGGCGAAGACAGCAAATGGTCGCCGAGAGGAGAGGTCGCAGTCAGTACTTTGACGATGTTGAGTTCACGGCAGATGACTATGAGTGACGGGGACTCTACAGTATGAGCAAAGAACGTCCTAGAATGTCGCTTCGGGGTTGCTAGCATCGCTCTCATTCCATATCTGTCACCGCAGAGCGCGTCGGTCGCTAGACTCGCTGTTTTGTCCAGAATTTGTTCTGGAATACTTTTAGGCATGATATACGTCTTGCTAACGGATTGTTGCAATCAATTTGACCACTAAACCAAGGCAAAAACGCAAGGTACCTCACATTAGGTACCAAGGCAAATAGGCCTTATATTTCGTGTGACACGGATTCTACGCAAGCACGTGACTAATGCGGGAGGCCGACCACGCTTAAAAATGGGAACTGCTGGAAATGCTTGACCCAGATAACCATCGATTGACATTCGCAAATTCATCGTCTACGACTTGAGCTTCTTAGCCCTCACTATGAAGAAATCTCTTCTCGAGCTTGATTCTCACGCTGATGCGCTCCTGATCCTGCGGCGCCCTAATGCACAACCAATCCCTTCATCAGAAAACCAGGAAACACCAGATGGTGTCGAGCCACCTAAACTTGGGGCAAACGCCTCGGCTCAGACTCATAAAACCCAATCCACCAAATCGCCTACAACTTTCAAAGATTTAAAGTCGGTAGAGCCATACCATAAGAATGGTGAACCCAATGAGATACAGTTTCGGGTATCATCGAGGCATTTAAGTATTGTGTCACCAGTCTTCAAGGCAATGATAGAAGGGAAGTACAAAGAATCGCAGCCTAATCATCAAGGCCTCATGGAGATAGGGGCATCGGAGTGGAACGCCCAGGCCCTTCTCATCCTACTAGACATCATCCATGGTCATCACCGCGACGTACCCAGATCTCTCGATATGGAGACCATAGTTCAGATTGGTTTCCTCATTGACTATTATGACTGTCTTGAGGTTGTCGAAATCTTTTTTGACCGATGGTGTTTGTTTATTGAGAAATGGAACGCGTTCTCCTGGGCCTTCCCTGGGGTTCCATGTTTTGGTCAAGACGACACACTACTGCTATTCATCGCCTGGGCTTTCCGAAGTAGAGTATTCTCAAACCTTACAAGGTCTGCCGCATTCAATTCAGAGCGCCTTATTGAGACAGATCTCCCAATACCGAATAAAATCCTTGGTATTCAATCCCCCCTAGACTTCTAATGTGGAAATTTCTAACTTGTAGTAGAAAATATCGAGGAGAAGCGTGTCGAGCTGATTGACCAACTCTTCTCTAAGTTGTATAACCTGCAAGAGGACCTTGTTGTCGGCCGAGTTGGCTGCTCCTTGGAATGTTCCTGCAGGCTGCTCGGCTATTTGATGAAGGAAATGAGGGAAAGGGAGCTCCCAGCCACCAAGCCAGACAAACCTTTCTCCGGCTACAGTGTACCGTCTGTGCTCAAGATCATCAACGGCATAACGACTCCTGTGTGGGAATCCCAGAAGCCTGTCGATGCTTGCAAGCTCGAGAAGCATCTCTATTCGAATCCGAGTGAGCTGGAAGCTCAAGTAACGGGGTTAAGACTTGAAGACTTCCAGTAGTGGTAGTCCACCCGGAGAGAGTGTGAAGCCTCAGGTCAGGGACCCACGAATCTTTTGCGACAGCTCGGAGCGGGATAGCCGATGCTAGAGCTATTAAACGATACACAGGTGATTTGGGAGGATGGGATTTCTCCCAAAATGCAAGATAGACACCGCCGGCATTCGGGTTTGCGATACCTTCAAAGTCATCATCCGTGGCTAATCGGTTAGCGGTATATCGCCTGCGGCTATGCCATGTTCATCTTCGCGAGAAGCTTGCAACTAAGGAAGAAGAAAAAAGAATTGTGTACTGAGTACGAGGATCATCTTTAAGTCGCAGTCAGTGCTTTGACAATGTTGAATTCACGGCGGATGACTATGAGTGAGTGCGGGTTCTTTGGTATGAGCAAAGCATATCCAAGTATGACGTCGTTATTGTACACTGTGTCGGACTTTTTACCACAGATTCGAAAGCGACTTTGCGTTGGTTAAGGCCCCTGCTTGGGCAGAGCTAAAGTCCTACTTGACAAAAGCTAGTCTTTTCCATCTCACCCATTAGCGATCGCTTAGTTCAAGACTCAATGCCAAAATCCCATGTGGGACCGGGCAGAGAGCGCAGACGACGGAGGTGTTCTTCTTGCTTATTGTTTCACGACATCGGAAACAGAATGACATAAGATAACTAACCAAGGCAGGAATGCAGAACCGCAGGTTTTTCTCTCCTCATACGTTTTAGACGGGGCCGAGAAGCGCGTCGTGAGACCTTGGCGCTGTAGTGTGTCAAAGCCAGCGTGGTCTCTGAACCAATACTTCCACAGCCTGATGACTGTGCAACCAACATCCGTGCAAAAATAGACATCTTAGGACTTGTGGCTGAGCTCCAGTCAAGCCTGGATGCAAACTAGAAAACAGAAGCAGTCTCCCCTTCAGCTGTGACTCAACTATAACCTCGAAGCACACGTAAACGTACGCGCATACCAAGAGCAGCCGATATGTCCTATGTACCAGTCCCACGAAGCGTACCCAGCGATGACATCGAGAACCAAAAGACCCACGGCAAAGCATCTATTCCAGACGATTGGCATGGAGGCCCCCACACCCTCCGCCCTGGACGACTCGAGTTCATGGGAGGTTGGGCATGGAGTATCGTTCTAACCCTCGCGCCAGCTTGTTTCTTTGGTATTACCACGATTTCTCGTCAGAAAAATGTCATCAGAAGCTGATATATGAACCTTGCAGTTCTTGCTATCCTCGCCCTTCGCCTTGAGGGGGAGCCTGTTTCGCCCTACGGTCAACGAATCGTAGATTTCACCCGCCTCAGTCCTACAATTTACCCGATCCTGTTCGCCGCTCTAGCTAGTCGCTTTTTTAAGAACCTTGCTCGCTGGCGTCTAGAGAAGCGGGATGGCGTTGAGCTTGCTACACTTGAGCAGATCTCTGGCAGCCAAAGCCTCGCTGGTGCTGTTGAACGACTATTATTCGTTAGAGCCCATGTACTCATCGGTATATTGATCCTCCTCACATGGAGTCTATCCCCTCTTGGGGGACAGAGCGCCGCAAGATTGCTGGACAAAGGCAAGAAAGATACAGGAAAACTGGGCACTATTTATTTCGCCCACCCCCAATATCAAGGGTCATGGTTTGAAGGCATAAGCAGTGCCGAAGATGCGCTCGTTAGCGTTAATATCCTCTACAACTCCAATCTGCTCTCTTCTTCTCTCCGGAAGAGCTCTCCTGTGGATTTATGGAGCTTGCCTAAGATTCCACAATGGCCAAGACAGCTGGGAGATGGTGTCGAGCATGAGGTCGATAAAGAAGCACTCGCCACAGGCGATGACTACTATGCCTCTTTACTCGGGGTCAAGGTCCAGGGACTAAATATGGTCCCTAAAGAGGCGCGATACGATTTCACCGTTGAAACGCTATATTACGACTTCGACTGCAGTTCTGTTAGACATGGCCTTTCCATCAACCAATTATCTACCTACATGAACGATAAGGAGACTAATGTATATGCGCTCTTCAACCGAACCTTCGGGCAGACGGAATTCAGCTCGTTTGCGGCCTCGATAAACCTGCCAAACCTGACAGAAGAATTCCAAAACATTGATCAGAATCCAATCCCTCTCAACGATGTTCCGCCCGGATACATGCTGTACGCGACATTGGACCGAACAAGTGATCCCGCAGGCGGGGAATACTTTAAATACTTTGCCCTCTTCAACTGCACTATGCGCCTGGTAGTTATTGACACGAATATTATATGCGACTCATCCGCGTCTTCGACAGATTGCTGGGCAGTTCGCCAGAAGCGTGTAAACGACCGGTACAATACCAACAGTTTCTACCATTTGATGACTGACCAGGCATGGACGCGCCGAAAGAACCTCCTCAGACGCTGGCGAACTGCTGACACAGCGCATGCGGGCTCAGTTATCATGTCGCCCACTGATATTTACCTAGCAGGGGAATTATACCCATTTTCTCTTCAGGAGAAACTTGACTGGACTAATGTCACCCTAGAAGGCTTCTCTAAGCGCCTCACCACAGCTTTCAACACGTACTGGGAGGCGACGCTCGATCCTTTCAACCACACCAATGTAGACTTTCGAAGACAGCCGCCTGCGGATGAGCTTACGATTGAAACAAATGGGACCGTGGGTTTCTTTAATCAAACGGAGGGGGTAGCAACAGTTCGACATGACGTGTATCGCACTAATGGGCTATGGGTGACCATTCTGATTATCACGACAGCATGTCTCGAGATATTAGCCGTGGCCGGGGCTGCACTACAGTTCTTTATCCGTGGACCGGATATCTTAGGGTTTGCGAGTTCCTTGACTCGTGAGAATCCACACGTGGGCTTGCCGCCAGGAGGTACCGGGCTGGATGGTCCAGCAAGAGCGAGAGCCCTAAGGCATTTAAGGGTTCAGCTATCGGATGTTTCCCCCGAAGATGAGGTTGGATATATTACGTTCAAGACTATCTCATCTCATGAGAAGCCAGCTCAGGGTGATGAGAAGAACTGGAGACCTCTGGGTCCAAAAAGACCTTATCTTTGAAGAGGTCTATCATATTGCATAACAATGGGCCAATTTCAAACACCAATTTCTTTTTGTTGCGCAGATGAGTCTGATGCTCGGTTCAACTGGTGCCGAAAGAGTTTACTATAGCTCTATGCTTAGATTAAAACTATCATGAGAATTACCTCGGTGCTCGCTCAGCTACAGTAACACCGTTAGTCGGTTCGGGGGGAAACTTATAAATGGCCGAAACCCAACAAACTAGGTTTATGACACCGATCTTATATTAGATACATACTTATTATCTTTAGTTAACTGGATTTTTGGGATTTTGGTCGTTCAGCCTACGGTCTGCGTGGGTGGAAAGGCAGGGCCCAAGTTGCCCCTTTGTCATATGTCTGGTTCAAAATAGAATCAGAGCCAAACTAATATTAAACTATCTCGCCCAACGCTATTTTTTCTACCTATTCCACGAGATTATCTTGTTTGGGGAGATCGCGCCCCTCATTGGACAAGGCCTTCGACTCTTCCTTTCGTTGAATGTCGCCCAGAGTTACACGCCTCCTAGCATCGATGTATATCATATACTCCTCATACGTATGCGGTAGAACCTTCATGTCTTTTGGCACGGAGAAGGTGTAGTTGAATTGGCCTGTCGGCTTTGCAACACCGTGCTCAACATCTCTGACTTTGCTGTCAACTCGAATATGGACTCGTGTCATGGGCTTATCAGGGTCCGCATGCTGAGGCTCGGTGCCGTCCTCTTCCAGCAAGGGAGGGTCGGTGTACGCAACTGTTGCAGTAAGGTACAAGACACTACCCACCGGAACAGGGTTTCGGAACGTGCAAGGATCGGCACTGATAAAAGTTGGTCGCGCGTGGGCAAAACTTGCCGCGCAGCAGAATGCCAACTCAAAAGTCTGCTTCAAGTGGAATCCACCAAAAATCATGGTTTGGTGTCGGTTACGGTACTGAGGCTGCATAATAGCAGCCGTTGAAAGTTGCGTCTTGGCCATGGATATAACGTTTTGCGGCTGACGTAGGCTGTTGTTTGGGTCGTGATATGCGAGTTGTCTGAGCCAGATGCGATGAATCAAGGCTGATTCGGGATCATTCGGTTCAGTCTGAAGTAGTGAAGCTTTAGACGTCTCCTTCTTTGCTATCGACTTTGCCTCACCGGCCTTGATTATCTTCTCTTCCTCTGGCGTGGTGGCAACGAGCTTTGGGATGTTGACAGGCTTTCTGGTATCGGGATCCAGGGCTACCATGGTAAAAGTGCAGGTAAGGAGGACATCCTCTGGTTTGCTCGGCTCGCCTTCAGCCCTAGCTTTGGCGACCTTGCACGTAATCTCGACACTACTCCTGCCGGAGGCATATGTAACCTGACCGCTATATTCAAGATCACAGATCTCGGTAAGAGGGTGTGCTATGGTGATGCGGTCCAGAGCAGCAGTCACCGTGGTTACTCCAGGTCCGGTGTGTTTGTAAACAATGATGCCAGAAAGGGCATCAAGGTCCATGAATAATGTGCCAAGCCTGGGTCAGAATTAGTCGCTTAACCAATGAAATGGAATCAATTGATCGATTGTTTACCGTATATGGCCAGAAGAGTTGATGTATGTGTCAGATAACCAAGGATCCTGGCCAAGAGGGAGCACAACGCGATGATAACTGTCACTCATCGTCTTTGGGCTAAGGTCGCGTTCTTTCGGAGTGTCGTCATGGCTCCGAGATGTTTTGCCCTGCTGCTGCAGGCGAAAGGCCTCTATCCAAGGCGTCGGAAGCCGGGTATCAGTTAACAGACGGAATACGCCATCTGTCCTTGCCGGAGTTGTAGTGTGGAAACATTTTCTACTGCACGCGGGCAGTCGTCGGGCCGTCAGTCGGTGCAGCGAAGCGACGAGGCTTCTCGCATCCCTGTTTCTGGGCATCATGGCGAGTTGCTGCATTAGGATATGTGACGCAGGTTCCAAGTTCGCGTCTGCGTGGGGAGGCGGGGTGTTCCAAGCTGTCGGGTGGGTGCCTCAGGCAAAAAGCCCTATCTTGAGCTTGATAC
>JAAGWO010000613.1:0-30175 GCA_013266205.1 Fusarium decemcellulare
AACGCGCTCAAGGGCAGAGGGACACCAAAGAAGACATTAAGGATAACGGGCCAGATCTCGGACCAACTACCAGCAGGGAGCAGGTAGGAGATGACCTTCTGAAGGTTTTGGAAAACGAGACGACCAAGACGCATAGCATCAATGATAGAGTCGAAGCGGTCCAGAAGAACAAGATCAGCGGCCTCAATAGCAACATCACTACCAGTGACGATAGCGACACCAACATCAGCAGCCCGAAGCGCGGGAGCATCATTGACACCATCACCAGTAACAGCAACAACATTATCGCGAGCACGTAGCTCAGTCACGATACGAAGCTTCTGTTCTGGTGTGGTTCGCGCAAAGACGACTTCATCGTAGGCGCAGACAATGTCCCAGTCATCTTGGTTCAATCGGCTGAGGTTTGAGCCCTCAAGAAGCAGGCTTCGCTGGATTGGGGCAGGTTGTTCCCTCTTCTTCTTCGACTTGGGCTTTTCTTCGGGCTCATGCCTCTCGGTGCCAGTCTGAATAGTGTTGATGTTATCAGGATCGCCACTTCCAGTGAAAATTCCAGTGTTGCGAGCAATTGCAGCAGCAGTCAGCGCATAGTCACCAGTAACCATGAAGAAGCGCGTTCCAGCCCGACGACACTGATCAACCGTCTCAGGGATCTCCGGGCGATGAGGGTCGATTATGCCAAGCATACCAACGACAGTGAGGTCATGAATGGCGGAGTGAGTAACCTCGTCGCTGAAGGCATTGGTTCCAGCGACAGCACGGGGTGTGATGAGCTTCTCGCAAAGAACAATGACTCGTTCAGCGCGGCGAGATGCTTCATCTTGGATCAGTTGAAACTTTTGGCGGGCTTCGCGGTCAAGTGTCTGAACAGAATTGGACTCGGATGACCAGTACTTGGTGCAACCAGCAAGCAGGATATCAGGGGCACCCTTGATGATGGCTCGATACTTCCCTCTCTTGTCATCAGACTGGAAGAGTGCAAGCATCCATTTGTTCTTGGAGTTGAAGGGGACCTCAAAGACTCGGAGGCTGGTCTTCTTCAAGCTGTCTCCCGCAGACCCAGATGCGGCAAACCGAAAGACGGCGCTGTCGGTAGCATTGCCCTGGATGGCTCGTTCATGGATGGGAAGATGGATTGTCGTGGGGTCGAACGACGCGTCGTTGCACAGAAGGGCAGCGCGTTGCAACGCCACGGCAGCTTGGTTGGGTTCACTAGCCTCATGAAGATGATGAAAGTCATCAGCAGAGTCGAGCTTCCGATCGACGAATGCAACCGAGTTGACAAACATCTGGTTCTGCGTGAGGGTTCCTGTCTTGTCGGAGCAAATGACATTGACACAGCCAAGGGTCTCGACAGTGGACAACCCCTTGGGCAAAACATTGACAGCCTTCATGCGACGAGCAACCATCATCAATGTCAAAGCGACAGCGACAGGCATACCCTCGGGGATGAAAGCCACAACACACGCCATGACGTTAACAAGCATAGCTGGAACACTCAGGAAGTCGGGGTGGTCGACACGTAGCCAACCAGCCCAGGTCAACAGGATGAGTAACGCCAAAAAGATAGTCATGCAGACAATGATCTTGACGAACCGAGTGATTTCTTTCTGGATCAATGCAGCAGAGTCCTTGACACCGGCAGTCGAGCTGGCGATACGGCCCATGACGGTACGAGCACCGGTGAGGACGACCACACCAACACCATTACCATTCATCACTGTGGTGCCCATCAAGGCAATGTTGCGACTCTCGAGAAAGTTTCGATCGGTTTGATCCACGGCACCCTCAATCTCATCCGACTCTCCAGTAAGGACCGATCGATCGAAGCGAATGTCACCAGAGTGGCTGATGATTCGGAGGTCGGCGGGGACCTTGTCGCCAACTGCAAGCTGGACGACATCTCCAGCCACGAGACCAATGGTAGGAAGACTCTTGAAGTCACCATCTCTCTTGACCAAGGCATAGGATGGAAGGAGGTCAAGGATGGCATTCATAGTCTTGGCAGTAGACCAGTCCTGAAAGGCGGAGAAGCCAGCCTGGAGGAAGATGACGATGATGATAAGGACGGCGAGGGATAGATTCTGGACGGAAGGGGGGTTGCTCAGGGGCTGCCAGCAGAGGAAGAAGATGATGGCTCCTATCCAGAGGACGGAACAGAAACCACCAAAGACATACTTCAAGGTTCTCTTGATGTAGTTAGTCTTGGGATGAGGAAGAGAGTTGTTTCCATCGCGTTGGAGACGAATAGTAGCCGCATTTTCAGAGAGACCATCTCCAGGGCTAACGTTGAGCTGCTGGCAGAGCTGTTCAACCTGCAGCTCATGATATTGGAGATTGGCAAAGTAGTCCTCGTCATCCTTATTCTTGAGTGCCTTGGAGTCTTTGGCATCCTCGGGCTCGTCGTCTTGTTGTTTGGCCTCGGTAACCTGGATGGACAGGGTGCGATATTCGATCTGGACGCCCGAGTAAGGAGAAGTAGGGTGTATGCGGCTGCGAGAGCTGGAACGCGAACGGGAACGACGTCGAGACAACGACCGGGTACGGGAACGTCCAAGATGCACGTCCGGATCGTTGGGATTACCATCTCGATCACGGCCGGGGTCATCTTGGAAGGTGATACGAGGGCTCTGCGCTTCCAGATCGGCCTCCTTGCTGGCCTGGATGTCTGGGTCGGGCATCTTGCTGGTAGTTGAGGCGGTGTAACTGCTGGAGAGCAAGGGTTGAAGGCACGAGAGTGGTGAGAGGTGGGAGAGTGCACGAGCAGAGATGCAGAGACAGGATCGGCAGTTGCAGAAGTGAGAAAGGTTTCAGTATGAATTGACAGCGAGATATAGGTCACTCTCGAGATGGCTATTGCATTCATTCCTTGCTGCTCAGGAGGCCTCCTCTGCCCTCAAATATCCAAGCGATGCAGCGCCAAGGAAAAATGCCTCATATACATGCTGTCGATGGCTGGGAGCGCTATGAAGCACCGTGTAGTAATTACTGAGGCTATACAAGAGCGGTACTAACCCGACAGCGAGAATTTCGTATGGGTGAGGTCTCGAGCTGGTAGGGGGCATCGGCAGCTACAAGCTGCATCATAATGTAGGGGCCCATGCTCGTATTGTGCCGGCGGGCGCTCGCAGGCGGAGGGGGAAATGATGATTTGGCCATTGCTAACCAGATGTGGGCGTCTGGGTGTTTGGCGATGGGCGACTCCGCCCCCTTGTCGCGAGGACTTGGTGGTTGGCTCGGGATGCCGAATCTGGGTCAGGTACTGGATACCCTGGGCCGGCTCCACGTGCTCGGGGTCCAGGGCTGGCTCCGGGCTAGGGGTAGCTTCATCCATTCATTGCTGTGAGAAATTTTCTGACCTGTCTTTGGAGAGGAGGGTTGACGCCTCTGACGAAGATGGGTAAGCTCATCCGTTGGTGCGACCTCGGGAGGTGGGGAGGAACTTTTGGTCTGGCTGGTGAGATCCGACATGTGAGGGCGCACCAAACACTTGACTCTTCGAAGGAGCAAATAGGGGATTCTCAACCGTAAGACGCAAAAACGCTGACGTCGCACATGGAATAAATTAAGCATTCGCGTTAGAGATCTTGACGTGGGTGTAGCCGTCTTGGCATTGGCCATAGCGTGTGCAACCAAGCTGCCAAATGCGGCAGTGGCAGTGCTCGGCACAATTCATGTCCGTCATTGGCCAATTTCCCCTCCCTCTTGGCTCAAGAGGGGAACACCCCCGGGCGCCAGCTTAGAGCCTCCTCTATCATCATCTCTGGCTGAAATGCCTCATACAATCAACGTCCAAAATCCGGATTTTTTGTGACAAAAGAGGGGGCGATCTAGACTGCTTACCTGCAAACTAACCGCGACACCCTCTTTGATTCACCGTGTTTTCGCATAAGAGAACTGCGACCCCCAGCGGCACGAGCTCCGTAGGCTGGTGGCACCCGGGGCTTTCTACTCCCCTTTGCCGCTGGAGGCCATCTTCGGCAAACCCCATTCCCATGATCTTTTAGTTTCTCCCTGTTGTTTCCTCTTCCCGCTGCTATTGAAGGGCCCGAGACTCGTCGCCTCCCTCTGACTCCCCCCTTTTCTCTCTTCTCTTTTCGCTTTCTGAGCTTGTTTGTGGAGCCGACAATATCCGCGTCCAACGGAGACGCGTCTCCTCTGTTGCGCCCTGCTCTCTCGCCTTCCTTGGGGCCAACCCCCATTTCGCCTTTGCGCAATTTTTTTTTCTTTCTCTCTCTCTCACTTTCTGCTAGGAACTTCCACCTGAAACAAGGTAAAAGCTGTCACTCCTTCCTATGGAATGTGCTGCATCGTGATTGAATGACGCGTTCCTAAAACGGGTACTGCATACCCTAGAGTTGTTTGGCAAGATCCGGGGTGGCACACCTTTTTCTTCTCAATGGTAGGCTGGACTGTGTTTTGTGACTAAAATAATCTACTACTTGAGATCTGCTCGATTTTCTGTGAAGTTGTTCAAGGACTCCGGAGTCTATTGATCATCCTGCTTGTTTTCTTTGTGGGATCGACTTACTCTAATCCCGTATAGAAACTTTTGATTCCTGATAATGAGACGTACTCGTTTGCCTAGGGACTGAGTCGAATACCTTTGCTATCTTCCATCTGCCTTTGCTTGGTATCCAGCTTCTACAACAACAAAAGAACACATTTTTTTGCTATCTTCATTAGGCGGCTGAGGACGAAGCAAGTGAGCGATTAGGGCTGATTTGATTGACCTTTTCACGTCAGGGAGAGCCAGCCTCAGATGGGACTCATAGTGTCTAACATCAGTCCAAACAACCCAATCTCCAATAATGGAAGAATCTAAGTTTGAGATTGTTTTTATTGTTCTACAATCTATGTTAGTTTCGCAAGGTCATATGATTGGCCTCTCACTCTTACAAGTTTGTGGCTCTTTGGTCGTGGGCAGGCATGGATTTGCACGAGCAAGGTCGAATTTACGATGACAAATTAGCGATGCAGGATATCTTGTGGGTCTTTTTTAGAGCTCAATTGCAATGATGCCGCTCATATCGCGGCGTGCCAAGCCAAACCGTTGTATACCATATCGGACTGGCTGCACGTTCCATGTCGTCCGCATTAGTGCCAGATAAACTCTCCGGGGCAATCGTATTTATAGACTCAGCAATGCGAAAATAGAGATATAGGGTTTCTGAGAACTTTTCTTTGCATTGCCAGTCATGCTTCTATCAGAGATCATGGCGAATTTTGAAGAACCGGCAAGCTACGTTATTGCTAGCCGTTGGAACGGCATTGGCGATCCGTTTTAGCCGGATGGCGTTGTAAGCAGGTCGGTTCAACGGCACCATAAAAATGAACAAAAAAGTTAAACTTGCACAGGTGCAGTGGCAATGAGGTCAGGTGAACAGCCACTGCGACGTCGACAAAAGGCGCCGAGGACGCGCGTACGATCTCACCTCAAGGAGTCCATGGAACAGTACCTAACGACCTAACGCTCTACCCATCGTTTGGGAGTTATCATGCCATGATTGTCACGGCTATTCGAGCAACGGGGCCCTGGTAATGGCACTAAGTCTTGAGAGGTGATTACGTACATAATGTTTACGGCAGATTCTGCCGGAATTTATGGCTCGTTTATTGCTAGCGGTTCGTCGATTTTCCACTGCATGACGCTGTTTAGATGTGGCCCTGGGCTCTTTCTAGTTTGGCATTCCTACGAATCACCTCCATAGTTTTCCTAGCATTTAATAATAGTACTACACTACCTACATAGTCTGAAAAATTTCAGATCGAAATCTACCATTTTATTCACGATCCTATGAGCCTGTAAAGGAGGTGGTGCAACTCAAGGTATACGCGTATAGGTGCAAGGCGCAATGATACGCGTATAAGAAGTCGGGCCTTTCACAGCAGAGCAACCCTTGATGCATATAGTCTACAATCATATGACATGAATTTTGTCAATATCAACGCTTAAAAATCCAGACAAAAATGTTAAAAATGACACGGGAGATTGAATTCATGAAGATCATGCCACAGCTTCCTCAAACCGTTGTGATATTTCCCGGTTTCTGATGCTTCCATTCAAGCTGCGTTTGAAAAGCCCGAGGAGCTCTTTGGACGGTTGCACTGAAACTTGGCGAACTCGTCTACCATTGAGAGGTCGAGAGAGGTAGATCCCCGGATGGTCTACCCATTATGATTTGTTATACCCGTGCCCTACATTGGCGCTACCCCGTGGGGAAGACACGGGCCACGAATACATGCCTACAGTCTTGGCATGCTACTGGGCGCTATCTGATTGATTGCTTAGATGAGTACCTGGGATATAATCGGACCGAGGTTGATCACAGGTTCCTTTGAACCAGAAAGAAGCTTGACCAATATCTCGTGTGCGTAGTATTCTAATCCATAGTTACCTGTCTGTCCACTGATGATCCATCTCGAAAGCTCCTTAATGCACTCTTTTCTTTCAGTCACAAGGACAAACCCTTGCTTGAAACTATCGTTGCCGCCCTTACTCGGTTAGTTCACCGATCGCAAGATTCTCCTCGTGACTAAGGAGCGGCAACCTTTATAAAGGTCTCCAGTCCCACCGTTCTACCCACATACCCAACGCTCTAGCATCCTGCTGGAACCTTTGAGGTTCGATTATTTCTTCCTGTATCAGCATCACATAGTATCAGGTACTCGTTCCGGCCACAATGCTTCGCGCCGGTCTCACCTTCATTCTCCTTGCTCTCGCAGGCCAAGCGAGATCTTACGCCGTCAACGATGCTCCACCCAATCTTGCAACTTCACAGAACGGCCAGAAAGCCATTGTCCCTATTTATCGTGACCCAACAAAGTGCGTCGATGAGCGGGTCGAGGACCTACTCAGTCGAATGACATTGGAAGAAAAGGTTGGCCAGATGTTTCACCAGCGCCTGATACAACGGCCTGGAGGCGGCTGGCAAGATGCTGAGCCCAGAGCCAACATGCTCAGCGGCGATGAACTGCTTGGTGATCGATTAATTAGCCATTTCAACGTTGTCGGCGGTGTTGAGAGCGCTCGCGTTAGCGCCGAGTTTGCCAACCGAGTTCAGCAATTCGTCATCAACGAGACACGTTTGGGGATCCCAGTAACCCTCTCGACGGACCCCAGACACGCATTCACTGAGAACATTGGCACTGGTTTCACGGCTGGCAGGTTCTCGCAGTGGCCTGAGACCCTGGGCCTAGCAGCTATTCGCGATCCTAAGCTTGTGCGCAAATTCGCTGAAGTGGCGAAGGAAGAGTACCTTGCCATCGGTATTCGTGCCGCTCTACATCCACAGGTGGACCTTGCAACTGAGCCAAGATGGGCGAGAATTCCGGGTACATGGGGCGAGGACGCTCAATTGACGAGTGAACTCATTGCCGAGTACATTAAGGGGTTTCAAGGAGAGGGTTCAAACTTAGGGCCATATGCTGTGACAACAGTTACCAAGCATTTCCCTGGCAATGGGCCGATGGAAAATGGCGAAGATTCCCATTTTGAGTATGGCAAGAATCAGACATACCCCGGAAACAATTTCGATTATCATCTTCTTCCCTTCAAGGCCGCAATTCAAGCTGGAGCTAGACAGATCATGCCAGCCTACTCCCGCCCCATCGGTACAAAATATGAGCCTGTTGGCTTTGGCTTCAACAAAGGAGTAATAACAGACTTGCTGCGAGATGAGCTTGGATTCCAGGGCATTGTAGTCAGCGACTGGAGTCTGATTACGGACCAAAACTTTGGCCAGCCTATGCCCGCCAAGGCATGGGGCGTCGAGCACCTCTCGGGTTCGGAACGAATGGCCAAGATCCTTGACGCCGGCTGCGACCAAATCGGTGGGGAACACGCTACCGATATGCTTTTGCAGCTGATCAAGAATGGAATCATTTCGGAAGAACGGGTGGATAAATCAGTTCGGCTCCTGTTGCGCGAGAAATTTCTTCTCGGCCTGTTTGAGAAACCGTTCGTGGATCCAGACGCTGCAGAACGCATCGTTGGTAATGACTACTTTGTCAGACTTGGCAGAGAGGCACAGCGTAGGTCGTATACGCTGCTAACCAACAAGAATAACATTCTTCCGCTGCGGAATGTTACTCCAGACACCAAATTTTACATCGAGGGGTTCAACGCAACCTACATGAAGACGTTTAACCTCACTGTGGTTGACTCTCCTGAAGCCGCAGACTATGCTCTTCTCCGGTTCGAGGCACCATCATACCCACGATCCGGAGCGTTTGAAAAGTCCTTTGCCACGGGATCCCTGGAATTCACAGCAAAAGAAAAAGCCAGACAGGCAGCTATTTACTCCAAGATTCCCACTGTAGTTGACATCACCTTGAACCGACCTGGAGTCATCCCAGAGATCGCCGAGTCTGCTGCCGCGCTCTTTGGTAGCTACGGTAGTGAGGCAGATGCATTTCTGGATATTGTCCTCGGTCGCAGCCAACCCGAGGGAAAGCTACCCTTTGATCTCCCCAGCTCGATGGCCGCGGTGGAGACTCAGTTTCCGGATGTTCCTTTCGATACCAAAGCGCCCCTTTTCAAGTTTGGCCACGGCCTGAGCTATGCCAGCAACTGCAAAAACAACCATCGTCGGCAATAAGTCGCTGTCTGGCCGAGCCAAGCTTCTCGCGATCCGAATCGGAGTGTCAAGGGAGGAGCCAATGAGAGGCCAAAGGCTTTGAAGAATCCTTGTCGTTGATCGCGACGAACGCGAGGAATCCGAGGAAACCGAGCTGGCGACAACCACCCAACACCAAGTAAAAAGCGGACAAATGAGGAGGGCCGAAGAGTCGGATGGTCAGTCCACGTTTCCTTACGAGGCGCCTTTTTCGCTTGGCGGTTGGTCTGATCGCAGGCGCCAAGAGCTGAACACGGTGCCGAGATTTGAGATGACGCGGATGGCGATGCTTGTTTCTGATTCATAAGCGCATGTTCCTGGATATTCAATATCCTGTGAAGAGGAAAAGGTCGTGGAGCTGGGTTTGGTTATCAACCGTGGAGAGAGCAGGGTCTCTCGTCGTATTTATGCAGTCCCAATTGGCCCAAAGCGCCCGGCTTCACCCTCGATATCAAAAGCCAGGACAGCGATCCTGGATCTGACATGCACCTCGCGTAGTTAAAGTGCTTGGCCTCCCGCACTGCCTCATCCTTCAGTACCCACAATCTTCCATCCCCTGCCGTCACATCTCACCCATCACTCCACACGTGCATAGTATTTACGTTAGCCTCCGCCGTGACTTGGAGATCTGTCGAAACTGTTTGTTTCGTAGGCTTTTGTCGACACTTCATCGACTCTGACCGACGACGTTGACGAACCGTTGCCATGTCTGGCACAAACTCGACCCTCCCGCCCGATTACGAACCGCCCAACTACAACAATTGCGCAGATGGCGTTTCCGAGCGCTGCCCCGTTTCAGCATCCCTTTATGGGGACTATTTCAACCTCGGGGCATGCATCTTTTTCGCAGTTGCCTACGGCCTCGCTCTCATCCCCCAGCTATGGTTCGGCATCAAGGCTCGGACCTGGTCGTATACCCTTTGGCTGGTGATCGGTACCATCTTCGAACTCATGGGTTATGCCGGGCGCATTGTTATGAGCTCCAACCCTTGGATCTATAACGCCTTCGTCATCCAGCTCGTGATGCTCATCCTCGGCCCCACGTTCGTAGCCGCCGCTATCTCGGTCACGTTCAAGCATCTGGTGCTCTGGTACGGGCGGGAGCATAGCTTTATCAAGCCAGTGCTGTATCCTTGGGTATTTGTGGGTTCCGACCTCTTCTCGATCGTTATCCAGGCTGCCGGCGGTGGCGTTTCCTCGGTCGCAACAGGGGGAGAAGAGACAAAAGAGGATTTGCTCGACGTAGGCTCTGGCCTTCTCGTGGCAGGTGTTGTTTTCCAGATGGCCAACATGATCTTTTGCGGTGGCCTTATGCTCCTGTATATTTGGAGGAGGAGGTGCGCCATCAAGCGGGCATCCGGCGGTGAACTTTCGAACGCCGCTGAGAGGAGACAAAGGCATGCCGAGGTGCCAAGGTCAAGCGAAAAGAAGACCAAGATGTTTGTATACGCCATCACTGTAGCGTATATTGCCATCATTGTTCGTTGCATCTACCGGTAAGTTGATGCGGACATGCCTCCACTCGAAGGCTTTTGGCTTACAACATTGATAGTATTCCCGAGATGCAGATGGGCTGGGGAAGCACCCTCATGCAAAACGAAACGACTTTTCTGATCCTCGACGGCGCCATGATCCTAAGCTCGGTTTGGATCCTCACAGCCTTCCACCCCTACTTCTTTTTCCCATTCCTGGGGAAGAACACGGAGAAATACATGCCTGTCGACAAGCCACAAGTCGGCACAGGAACACCGGAGCAGCACGAGATGGGATCTGTGCTGAACAGCGCAGCAGAGGATCGGCCCGAGAAATGAGTCTGTACGATACTTTGAGGCCAGAGGAGGATTTTTGTAAAAGATTGATGGGTTTTAGGTTTGCTTTTGTTTGTGAGACTTGGTTCGAATTGAATAGAATTGGCAACGGAATAAAGGAATGCATATGCAATGGAATATCGAAGGCGTCACTAAACACCCAGGGAATACACAAAGCTAAACGTTCGTTGCTCCGAGCAAGCTTCTGTCATATATGAATCCATCGTGTGGGCGTGTGTCAGAGCGAGAGAAAACGTCGGTGTCGGATTGGTCACGGCTAAAAGAATCATCGTATCGAAACAAATAGGATCACGGCGGAGGATTTAAATAAAAGTAAGGAGTCCCGTAAGCCCCAGCGATCAATTGCCGGTTTCATACCCACCGACCTCCGTGTCCGTCGCATCTCCGTGTCCGTGTCCGTGTCCGCCCCTCCCTCATCTCACCCGCCGCCGCCAAGGACAACAAATCTTGTCTCTTCATCTTTTTGTATACGAAAAACATTCGCACTCGCTTCTCTTTATCTCTCTCGCTTAAGCTGGACCGGGCAAAAATGGGAGCTTCACCTGCATACTCGTCCGTCGAGAAGGAGGACAGAGAGGTTCCGCCCCAGCAAACCATCATCAGCCCCGGCCTCGCGCCCGAACACCGCCCCGTCTCCACCGGCAAGGACGACGCCACAAAGGGCCTCTACAAGCTCGACGTCTACCTCAAGTGGTACCTCATCGTTCTTGGCGTCTACTTTGTGGGCTCAGTTATCGCGCTTGTGTGGTCTTATACGGGCGCGGTACTTGACACTGACGCCTCCAAGAGACGCGTCTTCCGGACTAAGGACAGCCTCCCCGTTGATCAGCTGTACTCCGGTCTGGCCCTCTCGGCCATACTGGCTCCGGCTGGTGTGCTTGTGGGATGGATAGTGCATGACTTTCGCCGACTGCATTTGTTCGCTTTGGCGACACAGAGGCCCGTTAGGGTCAGTGATCTTGATGAGATCGGAGACAACTTTAGCGTCTTCACGTTGCGGGCCGTGGTGCGGTACTCGTGGTGGTATGGCTTGATGCAAACCTGCCTGATTCTTACAAGAACCTTGCTCGTACCCGTTGGTACTCTTGCCCTCACAACTGGACCGTACTCGCACTACAAGGATAGCCATGGCGTTGTCGGGCTTCCAGTATCACCAGCCATTGCCACGGCCAACAACATCACGGCACTCTCCACAGCTATGGGCAGAAACAAGGCCAATCACTTCCAACCTTCTCTGGCCAAGAACGACACCTTCTTGAGTCAGGCGGTCTACACCTTTGTCGGCAACCTCGTCAGCCAGAGCGCTCTTGTTAGCGTCGACTCGGGCATCTTGGGGCCTGTACCCACTCACAACCTGACCTTTGAGGCCAATACAACCTACAACGGACTTATTTACTTTCACTGGGATGCTCACTGCGAAGCGGCGACAGAGGTCGATTACGCGTCCGAGCAGAGTGGCAGCAACAAGACCTTCAACTTTACCCTCCCGGATGGAACTGTCAGATCCACTCAGCTCAGGGAAAAGTCGCAAGGTTCTCAGAGTCTCATACTCTGGAACAGCGAAACCGCCGGAAACACGAGCAAGATCCCAACAGGCGGCACGACTTACTTTCTTTCAGCTACTCGTGCTATTCCGACCATCAATGCCACCGCTCTGCTGGACAAGGGCGCCGACAAGAGCCTTGTGCAGACTGATGATGGCGACTGGGTCAGTCGAACAAAGTGCACGCCGTCGTTCAAGTGGACTGTCGGCTCTTGTTACTTCAACGGCACCATCATGACATCATGCACGCCAAGCGCTGGATCAAACACGTCGGTGCTGGACACTGAGGCCCTTGATGCCTTGAATGTCTACATGACAGCTATCCCGTGGTACATCTTCCGGCAGCGAATGGCTATTGTTGACCAAACGCTTGATGCCCTCTACTCGATCCCTACGGCGGAAGATCTCGGCCACTTCTTTGGCAATATGGCCCACGCAATCGCCTCCATCAGCACAGCCGGCTACTTTGGCACAGCCGAGGTCCCCACCCTCGTCCGCGTCACCGAGCAGGTCTACATTGTCCGCTGCAGTGTCCTCATCACTGTCGTGACCATGCTGTTCCTCTCCGTCGCCGTCTCAATCGCCGACATCATCCGTAACCGATCACGAGGACTGCCCTACCACCCGGCTGGGTTCTTGGCGATAGCGCATGCGGTGCGTGGACCGTGGTGGGATAATCTGTTGGCTGGGTACCGCGCGTGGGATCATACAAAGTCACAAGATGCTACTGTCATGTTTGGCATTGATACTGCTGATCCGAGATACATAAGACTAGCACCCACTGTTGTGCCGATTCATCGCTGAAGATGCCTCAGTATATAGGATTCCTTTCCCTCAGATTCATGTTTCAAAAAACAACTTTTCAACCTCTCTCCTGTTCCTGCTCACCCAGTGTAACCATGCCGTTTGACTTGCTGCTGTCCCACCCGCTACTAACTGGCCAGCTGTTGTCCGACACGTGGTTGACTCACTGCCCAAATGGGGTAGTGTGAGAGCCCATGGTGCCCTGGACCTGGGTCTCGTCGACCTCGTAGGGGAGGGCATGACCACGGAGGGTGGTGATGCGACGGACGCCCGCGCAGACAAAGTTGCCACGGCGGATGGGCTGGTCCATCAGAGGCATGATGAGACGGTTGTTCTCATCGCGGTCCCCGACGCTGTTGAAGTTGAAACAGATGATTCCCTCGAAAGGAACCGTTTCGGGGATGCCTGCGGGGCCTTGCTCCTGACCGGGAACGTACTCGGGGTCAATGTAGACCCAGCGGACAATGGAGCGGACGTTGAGGCGGATGAACCACTGGGCCCTGCGTTGACGAGTGTCAGCTCAAACCGCTTGCTTACTTAGAAGGAGACTCACATGATGTCACGGTGACCACGGGGACCCTGGGGACCGTTGACGAAGTCGAACAGAGTCAGGTCAGTGCGATGAACCTCGGCCAGTCTGTGATCAATTCCAGCGATAGTGTGCAGGAGATGAATGGTCTTGAGCTGGAGCTGGGGTTCTTGGTGAGAGTTGGCAAGGCGGTAGGGGAAATCGGCCAAGGCGGGGACAACGGGCTGGCCATTGTAGACGTAGCGAATCTCGGTTCGGCCCAAGAGGGTGTCTGGGACTCGGCCCATGGTCAGAGTGACGCCGGTGATGTTGTTGATCTCGCCGTTATGGTCACGGTGGGTGACGGGCTGGTTGAGCAAGACGTGGAAGCGAACGCTGGAACGGTTGCTGTTGGGAATGCGGAAGTACTCAACGCTGAAGGCGACAAGGCCGGTGCGGACAACGACGTTGAGGATGGGATCCTGCCCTCCAGTGATGTCCTCGCTGATGAAGACGGGCTCCCAGGGGAGAGTGACATCGGCATCGAGGCCACGGACCTCGCGATTGGCCGGCTGGACCGGGAAGTCAACGACGGACTGCTCGGTGTTGGCAGCCATGCTGTTGCTCGGGACCTGCTCAGCGTTGGAAGTCATGCTGCCACCCTGGAATTGTTCGTTGTTGGAAGCCATGTTGCTGCTAGTGACCTGCTCGTTGGAGTCGAAAGACGAGAATGCGCTTGCGGGAGCACTGTGAGGACGAGGTCGAGGCTGGGACTCAAGATCGAGAGATGAAGTCTCATCCGAAGATGCTTCGTGGACTGAGTGCTGAGTTGGAGACTCGATGCTAGAAGAGTCTTGATGTTGATAGTCAATATCCAATTCAAAGATCAGGGGCTCCGAGTAGAAAGATTCACCCGACGTCAGGCTCCCATTGTCCGAAGCCATCTTGTGATGCGTGTATTGTGGTCTTCGAGGGGAATCTTTTGCTGAATGGTGATCTCGTGATCCACGGCGCCAATACTCGCAAGAGAGGCTGCGATATGGGACGAAATGTAAAGAGCGACGAGGAATAGCAGAATTCCTAAGAGCGAGTGAATAGAAAGAATGGTGTTGAAGAACCAGGCTGTATTCCAGTTGATTCAATCCAAGACAATGCGATGCTGCAGAGCTCATTCATCCAAGCCAAAAGATAGTATTAATGGCAACTTAGAGTACCTTATTGTCCTTCAACAGCTGAACTGTTGGCGGTTCATGTTGGTTGTTTGATTTGCGGAATGAATGAGCTGCATGCTGGTGTATTCTGCAGCCAAACAATGGCTCGAACGATCAATCTTTTTCTTCCTCTCATTGTTGCCTGATGAATCACTACAGCACTGTCAACAATGGGTCAACCACCAAAGAAAATTGTCAAAAGAAAAAGGACTCGACAGGCGGGAACCCAGTTCTCTGACAGTGCCGTGCAGTTCAGCTGCCCGTCACACGATGCTTCACTCGACAACGATGAGTCAGCAAGACAGCTCTGTTCAGAACCAACACCCCTTGCCATTGGCTGATGTCATTCTTCCACATTCAAGAACCTTGACCAGGCCCCGGGCCATCGGATATCGAGATCCAAGTGCCAAGACAAGGGGAACACAAAGACATTCAACACCAAACGCTCCCGATGTCACTCAGCCCCAACCCAAACGAGAAACTACAGACGACACTTGCATCCGATTCGACGTACCGAGCGACATCGGTCCACCATGATATGGAAGATAGCCAATATCCGATTTGATAAGACCCCTGACGCAGGCGAGCCACGGGATTCTTGCAATCTATTGGAAATATCGGGTTAGCCTCCAAGAGCCGATGCGCTACCCCGCATCCGCCATCCGGGGATATGCACACCAGGATGCCTATCTGTGGCCCTTGATACGTCAGGTTTGACTGTTGACAAGGTTCTAGGTTGGACTAACGGCTAGATTGCGTTGTGGTGGCTTGCATGGCCGGTGATAAGGGTGGTGTCACGTCTCGCGATGCTGCACATTTAAAGGCACCATCGGTCCCAGCTCGGCTGGCGAGCATGCTCATCGAGTCTTCTGTGAAGTATTCTCGACGATGGCGTCTGGAAATGCCGATAATGTTCTGCCTCCGGGCACTCAGCGTATCAATGACGCGCAGGCAACACACGTTCTCCTCGCGCCCCAGCCGAGCTCCGATCCGAATCAGCCATTGGTGAGTGTCACCAAACACCTCAACCACTTCGCAAGCTCAAGCATGCATTGACCGAACTTTGCGGTTATAGAACTGGAGCCCATGGCGCAAGACCCTTCACATGACGCTGCTCTCCCTCTACGCCATGATGGTGTTCGCCATGTAGGTCCCGACTCTCCCAGCCTCCTGATCGGTACCTGACAGGTACTCTAGCCTCTGCGTCTCGGTGCCGTTATGGCAAGACTTTAACGAAGAGCTCGGAATGAGCTACGACATGCTCAACAACGGCTACGCGACAAACATGGCTGGCTTAGCTGTTGGCTGCGTCATTTTCATCCCCGTCGCGCTCCGTATCGGTCGTCGGCCAGTGTATATCATCACAGGTCTGATCATGTTCGCAGCTTCGACTTGGCAAGCAAAGATGCAGACGATCGGGGACATGATCGGGACGAATCTCGTTGCTGGTGTTGCTGGGGCGGTGAACGAGGCACTCTTCCAGGTCACCGTGGGTGCTCCCCCGATCAGGCACCGTGGGCAAACAGTTTTATTGACTTAGCGTTGATAGGTTTCGGATCTCTTCTTTGTCTATCAGCGAGGCACCATGAACGGTGTCTACCTCATCATGGTCATGATTGGAGTCAGTCCTTTGGTTCCTATTTCCCAAGCGATCACTACTAATACGACTCTGTCTCTAGAACTACCTTGGCCCAGTTGTCGGAGGTCACGTTGCCGTATCCATGGGCTGGCGCTGGGCTTTCTGGCTCTGCAGTATCTTTATGGGCGTCCTCTGCGTCATCATGTTCTTCTTCCTCGAGGAATCCAAATACACGCCTCCGCCGCTGACCGGTCACGAAATTATGACCAACACCGGAGACGACAGTCAAATGAACAGGGTTAACAGCATCACGAAACCACCGGCGCCCGAGTCTCTCAGTAAGGCGGACGAAGCGGTATTGAGTGAACGGAAGAGACTCGTCGAGATTGACACCACTATCCCGATGAAGTCATACTGGGAGCGTCACGCGCTGTGGTCCCTGGACAAACAGGCCACCACCGCGCATCGCTCATTCTGGCAACAGTTCTACGAGCCATTCCACATTCTGGCCATCTTTCCGGCGGTCATGTTTGCTGCGTTGCAGTACGGCTGGAGTATTGCCATGCTCGCAATTCTAGCTGTTACCCAGAGTGCGCTATACTCCGTTCCTCCCTACAACCTTTCAGCTGCCGGCGTCGGAAACATGAATCTACCGCCCTTTATTGGCGCTCTTCTGGGGTCCCTATTTGGCGGACCGTTGGTGGATTACACCATCGTGCAGATCGCCAAGAGACGTGGAGGCATCTACGAGCCGGAAACTCGACTGTGGCTGTTCCTGATTCCTGGACTGTCAATGACGATCGGCTGTCTGATGTATGGCTTGACAATTGCAAAGGTACGTCGCAAACCTCATCTTTATTACAAAGAAAGCTAATCACCGTGTCTGCCAGGGCATGCCTTGGATTATTAATGCTGTAGGTGCAGCCTTTATCGGATTCTCCATCGGAGGGTGCGGTGACATGGCTCTCACATACGTTCAAGACTCTTATCAACTCGTACGTCCTTCCGATCTCATGCTTATCGTCGTGCCAATAGCTCATTGCTTGTCCCAGATCCTCGGCCCCGCCCTCACGGGAGTAGTGTTCGTCCGCAACATCATCGCCACCGGGCTAGTTTTTGCCGTTTCACCATGGATGGAGGGAATGGGGGTATATGACATGTTTGTTCTCCTGGGGTGCATCGCTGCAGCTATTGCCTTGACATGTATACCTCTGATTATCTGGGGTCGCAAGTTCAGGGCTCAGTTGGCATACAAGTACGATTACTTTATCGACCAACAGTATTAGAATCGACAATCCTGGCTGGCCGTTCCTATACATGCTGGTCAACAACCAACGAGCACTTCGATACAGGATTAATTTTACCCCACACTCTATTATGAGACTGTCTATCAATTGCCAACATGACATAAGGCCATTCCCTTCCTTCGGACATCCCTTTATTCACTCTTTACGTTCTTTCGCCAACGCCGTCTCCACTCCAATGCCTGTGACTTCATCCTAGAGGGTACAGCCTCTACGCTCAGAAATTACCTGTGGCTACTCCAGCGACACTTTGACAAAATACGGAGTACAAGGCCATTCACATCTGCCTCCGTCAGACACGGGGTTCGGCCCTAGCAGCTCTAATAGAAGCGAGAAAGCCCAATGGAAAGTCTACTCGCCGGCTCTCGGCGATTACTAAATTCAGCCAGAGTGTGACGATCCTGTTCAACTGAAGAGGATCTAAAGCTGGTGAGTGGTAACTAGCATAAAGATCAGGCAGCACTGCCGTCCTTGATAGCCCTCTTGGCAGACGTCAACAAAAGCAAAGCGCATCCTCTGTACAAGTCCATCATTATTCCCGGCCCCCGAGTCACGATCCTTGCATGCCCTGATCACTAACTACCCTGCACGACTCGTGCAAATTCGTCAAGGATTCACGCTTGGCAGTAACCTTGTTTTAGAGCTTGAAGATGATAGATTGGCTCAGCTCCTTAGGAGCGGGCCGTTGTCGGAACTTCTGGCGGTGCTCATGCGACCTCAGCCCGAGGCCAAGGCTGAAACTGTCTTGGCAGATGAAGTATCGAATTAAATCTGCCATGCGGTATATCCACTTGATGTAACATCCCGTGTACCATCGACGATCTGTCGCACTTCAATCTACGTACACAAGCAAATCTTGACACCAAGTCCGAGCGACCCAATTAAGCAGGAAGAAGAGGTCCAAGAAGCTCAGTTACCTGATGTGTAGTTCCCCATCCATCAGCTACCTATATAAAGATGGCAGAAACAAGATGTTTTTGTCAGAAGACTTTGAACATATAAACTTTCGAGCGATATGAACGAAATCCCTCGTTTCAAGCGTCTGATTTTCCGTGTAACTTGTCTTCATGCGGAAATTCTTCCACCATTACCTAGGTAGCAAGAAATCCAGATTAACCAGTGGCGCAGTGATACTCGGTTCGCCAGCTACGAAGGGTCGCGACATAATTATCATTAAAATCCCCGTCTCCCCCGAGACCAAGGGGCGTACTGACGTCTACCACCCAAGACTTGGCCGCTTCACTGTTGTAGCACTGGACGTTGTGCAGGCCCGAACCTGTGAAGGTCAGCTTCTGCAAGCCATCAAATCGTGAGATCTTTATCTTACCTTGGTGCCAGTACTTGCAATAGTTCTCGACGGGAGTATTCTCCGAGGAAAAGGCAACGCGGCGGCGGCTCATGCCGGACTCGTGCCACGTGTTGATGAGTTGTCGATTGACAAGGCAGTTTCCTGCCTGTCGTTCCTCAATGCCTATATAAAATGATTAATTTACAGGAATTGATGGCGGGGGGTAATGGTCGTAGTGATACCTTCTGGGCTAGAAACGGGCCCGGCAGATGCAGAGAAGGGCGACGCAGCCAGAGCGGTCAAGACGGAAAGGAACTTCATAATAAAAGATTTGTGCTGAATGGTAATCTGTTGGGATACTTGAGATTTGGAAAGAGTCTTGCAGTGAGGTTAGTGCTTCTTATATGGCTCGTGACTTTGTTCTGTTATCAACTGCCGGCCTCCTAAAACTGAAACATTACAAATTTGATCCTTGGTTTTGGCCCTTCTACGTCAGAAGGATTGATCATCGCATAGCGACATTGCATTGCCAATACTAGGCATCAGAATTTGAATCTGCTCAATTGGGTCAAAAGGGGCCGTCGAGGTCTGAGTTGTGTCCAAGTCCCCTCCATACAACCTCAGCCTCGCTTGGCAGCTACTGCCACTTGCCCAAGTAGGAAACCACCGAGGCCTCATAGTATCCTACTGCAACGGCAAACTGTAGATCAATGGAGTTTAAATCCTTTGTAGTAGATTACCTGCCTTGTGGAGCGGTGAATCATGGTGATCAGCTTTCAGCTTGACCAAGATTTCTCAATTAGATCTACCAGAAATGACACATAGGAGTCTTTCCAAGACCTCTGATGACGCGGCATATTATTCCCTCTCGTAAGAGGTGAGTTCATAAATCTCTCCACGGACCGAGTTGCAAGTCTATAAAGCGGCTCGCCTTCGACATCAAGTCAAGTTCACCAGCACAGAATCATCGACTACAAACACATCATTGATCAATCATTCACAAGTTCAGCCAGATCAAAATGCTTTTCAAGTCAATTTTACTACTTGCCCTCGCTCCCTTCCTCGGAGCATGCGACCCGCTCCCCACCACTGCAGGTATGAACTGCCTACTATACTCTTCCCCTATTATTATACAGCGGGCAGTCAGCTAACGCTACGGCTAGATCCAGGCCCAGGCTTGAACACTAGACAGTCTTGTCTCGTTAACAGGGAGAAAATCAACATGTGGGTTGAAGATGGCCTTACTCGCTGGCGTGTAGCCTTCTCGGCTGAAGGCACAAAGCCCGAGGACTACTGCTACTACTGGATGGGTAAGAGACTTTCTCATGGCAAATGAATTTTTTTAACGACAATTTTAGAAGGCAAAAATGTTGTAGGTTGTAGGAGCCATTTCAACCCGCAGTGCTGGTACAAAGAGGACCTAGGTACCTGGGTTGTCGACGCCAGTACCACCCGGGGCAATGACGACAGCTTCTGGAGCTGCTATGAGACTTCCCTCAAGCGTTGGATCCAGGACACGGGTTGCCGTACCGGTTAAGGCGGCTATTCCGATGTCACGAGTGAGAATAGGTGAAAGGATTCACAACGGCTTCTAAGTGTATACAAAGTGAAATTACTCAACTTACATGGTCTAAGTGATTCTCTATTTATCCAGAATCCTATAAACCATTTCAACCATTTTCCTTGGACTTCAACTACCAATGCCATACTAAGTATGTAATCATTGCAGAACTGATAGAATATATCTGATGAAGCTCACTTGTGTCGTTCCTCCCACTCCGTTATTGTTACCTGCATGACTATTTAGCCCATAGATCAATCACAAAATGGTAAGAGCTTACAACTCCTCCAGTCCCCATACATAATGTCGTAACAGGTCGGCATCTTACACACAGAGACTTGTCTTGATGATTTGAGCACCGTGTTCCGCCACCCCATAGACAGTAGCCTGTGGATTCGCTCGTGGTATCAGAGGAATGATGCTCGCATCACACACTCGCAGGTTCTTTGTGCCATAGACCCGAAGTTGCGAGTCAACAACGCCGCCCATTTCTCGAGGCATCATGGAGCAGGTTCCCACAAAATGGTTTCCGCCCAGGCCATAGCGCCTGAGAAAATCTCTGCCATTTTCCAGATTCGTAAAGTCTTGGGGAGGGTTCCGTTTACCCCCAGGCTTGAGCTGGCTCGACAATGGCTCACTTCGCAGTAGCGTCTCGATGTAGCGTAGGTTTCTCGCGAAAATCTCAATGTCAAGTGGATGAGATAGGTATCCCACATCGACAACAACAGCATCTGGGGACGGGCCTGTCGCAGACTTGAGGTGAGTTGATCCACGAGAAAGGGGATGTGTATTCAAGAGGCCGATCGAGAAGAAGTTGGTCTCTCCATCCGGTGGAGGTGCCATTGATCCATCGGGGTTGAACGCAGCCCACCCCGGAAACGTGATGTAGCATCCCGATGCCTCCTCTGGGGAAGACAAGATTGATTTGACAAACTCTTTGTGTGCCCGGTCAAAAGCCGACGTGTATTTCCCGTTCCTAGCCCCAATCAAGGTAGTTGCAAATATCTGCTCCAGTTCCCTTTTGCCCTCGTCTGTTTCAATACCAGGAAACGGGAGCTGTGCCGTAACAGATGTTCCACTGGTGGCAAAAGGCCCAGACTGTTTCCCATACGCCTCGGTCGCGGCAGCAATAACGGCTGGCTCCTGACGACGTAGCCCGTCCTTTGTCTGAACGCCGTCTTTGACTTCTGAGCTTATAGTGACAATCATATGGTTCTGTAGGTTCTCTCCAACGTATGGATTGTCCACGACCACATCAATGCCTAGCCTTTGGAGAAGTTCTGCTGAGCCAACGCCTGATCGTTCGAGCAGCATGGGCGAGTTGATAGTACCAGCCGCCAACACAATCTCTTTTCCGGCCCTAACGACCTTGGCTTGACCGGCTTGTGAGTACTGGACGCCCTTTGCTACCACGTTTGCAGGGTCAGATGTGTCAAAGATGATCTTGTCCACTGCAGCCTCTGTCAAAACGGTCAAGTTTTTGCGGCCAAGCGACGGCTCTAAGAACGCGCTTTGGGAAGAAGTTCGGCCTTTAGTCTTGGGGTCAATGGATTCCGGGTTAACGATAAAACCGTTACCTTGACCAGTAAAGAGATTGTCAGAGACAGAAAATCCAAGACCATCAAGAGTGTCTTTCCAAATTGACGGCCAATTGTTGTCGGGCTCGACTGGATAGGACACAGGCAGAAAGTCTTTGCTTGTCGCCTCTGGCGTTTCGGTGGTGGAACTAAAGACTTTGTTAAAGGATTGAGAGAAGCTCTGCCAGTCCCATCCCGTATTTCCAAGCTTTGCCCATCCCTCGACATTTGACTTGGGAACCGGCGTGAATACGAGACCATTGATGGTACTGGTTCCACCGAGGATTCGACCTTGCGGAAAGGGAACGATTCGACCATCGAGATGTTTCTACACAAGAGAGTTTGCATATAAGAACAGGGATAATGAATGTGTCACAAAGTTACCTGAGGCGTTGTGTCAAAAGCCCAGTCGGTTGAACTCTTCAACAACGTTGACCATAGAGCGGGAGTTACGACTCGGGGATCATCTTTTTGGTCAGACCCAGCCTCGATGACGAGAACTTGCAAATTGGGATCCTCAGACAGGCGAGCAGCCAGCACGAGGCCGGCGGTTCCGCCGCCAATAATTATAACATCGTAGCTTTCCGACGCCATAATGGAGCTAAAAATTCGGGATAAAGCTAAATGATTACGTAGAGAGAATCAGCGAGATGTGTAAAAAGGGTTTGAATAGTAATGGCCTAGAACCATATAAAGAAAGCATACAGCTTTGCGATCTTGTTTTATTTATACCTTTCTACTCATGGTGATGGGCTTACGCGCAACCCTTCTTAAAACTTCCTGATCCGACGAGTCCGTCAGTAGAGAAGGCTGTAACTAACGTAGCGCGAGCCTGACAAGAGTCGATCTTTGATGCGTAAGAGAATCATGTTGGTGTCATTATCGAGGCGAGTTCGAATGCGGTAGGTGAGGCCGCGGATCCGCGGACTTAACACGGCTTCTGGGCCAGAGAATAACAATGTCTTTCAGCCTATTGGTTGGAATCTTCCGCTCACGCCGCAATGCTTACAGCTGTTGAGACTCGCGTTGCATTCGCCTGGATGATGGCCACGGCTGATCGCGTCTTATACGCCGTTTCCCCACTTTGAGCGTATTCACGGCGTATTCTAACCGACGCTGTCAGACGACGACATTCTAGCGCATGCTGCTGAGCCGAGCTGAACACCTTGGGCATTTAGCTATTCATAACCTAGTTATAGATGAAGTAAGTGACACATGATATTTGAAGTTATCGAGTAACCTTAATGAGGCTGACAATTCCCGATACATAAGTAGTTCCAACCTAAACGCGAGCATATAATTGCATGCACATACTAATCGATTAACTAAGAGCGAAATATTTCAACTAAAGTTGTAGC
Organism: Fusarium decemcellulare; assembly: GCA_013266205.1. NCBI lineage: Eukaryota > Fungi > Ascomycota > Sordariomycetes > Hypocreales > Nectriaceae > Fusarium > Fusarium decemcellulare. The sequence goes on from JAAGWO010000613.1 coordinate 23,178, forward strand.
CCGTAAACTAAGACAATGCCTTTCCTCGGGAAATGGTGACCGTCTGCTGTGCTCTCGCGATCGAGCTGATACACAGCTAGGCGAGCCTCGTATGAAACTACCTAGAATACATATGACTTGGCTAGTTTAAGGGTAGGACCTTGTTTCACTCGGCCCTATGGCATCCAGACAAACCATTTATACGGCTCTACCCCATAAACAGCCCGCCGTACGGCCGTATTCTGCTAGACATCAATCTTTTCATGTCTCCGGTCCAGTTCCGATACTTCCTCCCCTTTGCCAACATTCTTACTCGTTGGATCCTCGTATAACTCAAGATCATGCTGCAAAGGCTCTTCTCGCACATCATCAGTCTCTGCTCCTTGACCTTTCCTGCTTTCTCTGAATATCAAGAGTCGAATCACGATCACCGCAAAGATTGCCACCAGCGCGAATCCAAACGTTGCTGGGAATCCATATCCTGCACAAGTTGATTAGTTGACTTGAAACATTCTTCAGCACATATGCACTTACGGAAGTCCGGTGCCATAGTCTGCGGGAAGATGACAATAGGAAGCCAAGCGTCCACGGCGTACTGCATCCCGTTCATACTGCTGATCACCAGGGCGCGTTCTTCGTTGTCACCAGCACAAACCTCGTTTGCCCAGGTGTAACTAGCCAAGGAATATTAACTCCAGTTCATCTGTTGTGATTGATTGTTTGTGGTTAGACTTACAAGACGGCTGTTACCAGATGCAGACTGCTGGTTAGGAAGGCAAATTCTTTCAGCGGGATACTCGAGGGCCACACGGCCAGAATTCCATTAGGTATAAGCGTGAGAAACTAAAGTCCAGTTTAGTAGGTGTTCCCATAAATCGAGCTCTGTCAACTTCGCTGCTTACCAATGGCCCAACAATCAAGGCAAACCGACTGCCACTGTAATCAGATAGGAAGCCCCACAGAACGATGCAGAATGCACTAATCAGCTTCGACCCAGTCGGGATCACATTTCTATCAGTAACAGAAAAGTTCTCGGACTTGAGCCAGATGCCAAAATAGCCATTTGCCTGGCACGACTCGCCATATACCTGATCTGCGGGTGAGCTGTGAAGCTATCACGAGGGAGTGTGAGACTTACGATATATGCAAACACGAATGCGTACCAACGCCACTTGGTAAGAACCCGTTTCACGGTCTGCAAGTTGACACCTGCCGGTTTTGCCTTGCCAGCCTTTTGGACTCGTTCAATAGCCAAGTCACACTCTTGCGGGGTGAGGAATCGTGACTTGGTGGTGTAAGGGGTATCGGGAAGGATAATGAAGGTCGCAAGTCCAACGGGGACCGTCATGCACTAAACATTTCGTGAGCGGAAGACAGAGATCGCAGGCATGGCTTGACATACTCCGCAGACGATATATAGCCATCGCCAGCCGGCTAGACCATGCACACCATCTAGGTTCTTGTAAACTGCTGCTTGTAGGTATCCACCGAAGGCTGATCCAAGTGGTGCCGTCATATGGAAAATTGCAGTTCTCTTGGCGAGTTCGGTCTTTGTATACCAACTACCAAGGATATACAAGAGCACCGGAAAGAATGAACTTTCGAAGAACCCGACCAAGAAACGGAAGGCATACAGTTGTCCAACATTCTGAGTCCCAGCTTGCGCAAACGTGAAGATTCCCTACCAAAGTCAGCAAGCAAGAGTGTCGCGGGTACTAGAGCCAACGTACCCAGGCCACCTCGGTGGAAGCTAGCCACAAACTTGGCCGAATCTTTTGCACGATAAGAGTACTGGGAATTTGCATGACGGCGTAGGCGCACGTATACGCAGTTACTGCGTAAGTATACTCGTTTCCCCACATGCCGAGGTCCTCTTGCATGCCCGATATGTACGCATTGGTAAGATTTCCTTGGTCAAGATATTTCATGAAGAACCCAAGACATCCAATGGTAAGGATCGACCAATCCAGCTTTCGGAGTAGTTTTCGCTCTTCCGGGGTCTTGAGGTGGGTGTCTGTGTCCCAAATAAAAGACCGGAACGATCGCTTGGGCGACTGTTTTTCGACTTCTGCGGCTCCCATCGTGCTGGTCGCAACGGACATTCACACTCTAGTTCAAACGATTAAACAGTCGACCTGTGAATTTTGAGGATGTAGGCAATACGTTCCCAGCCCAGCTTTTAAGTGTACGTGAGGGGTAGCAAGGATCGACAATCAGCGATCGCGTCACTCACGAAGGGTTGCATTCTGATATCTGACTTGGTCAAGTCGTGAAGCGCGAGGAGGATGGCGTGCTTATCGGGGCAACAACTCATCGGAGGTTTACCCAATTATTACTGATATTAGCAAGAAGTAACCCGAACTCGCTGTTCCTCCGAAACAGGGGTGGTTAACAACATATCGGCTTGCCGGGATGGGTTTATTTATTGCACGCGTTATTGCGAGATATCGCGTCAGTTGCTATCTACCTTGTGCTAATGCAAGGAAACCCAAGTGGAAATTGATTAATCTATTATCTTAAATGGCCACGCAGACACAAGCTTGGTGGCAGGATGACGGGCTAAAATTTCTTGACACTGACTATAACAGGTTACAATGTCATTTCCTATGTCCGCTTTGCTTCAGCAACCAGCCGATTCCATCCACACTGTCCTTCATCCTCTGCTTACTCATGTCCAAGTCTCCATACTCGTTCCAGAAACAATGCGGAAAGCCCTTATAAATGTCAACCTTGGTGTGAATGCCACATTCTTCCCTCAGCACCCGCTCATAGATCAAGCTCTCATCACGATTGATGTCTATCCCGCATACCTGGAAGTACGCAGGTGGCTGGCCCATATGACCCATCTTAACCTCTCCTGGCATATCGCCAGGATGTCTCTGGTCGAATGGCACCCACAAGGGGGAGTCAAGGTCTGGCGCCACTGCGGATTGGAACTCTTCTAGGAAAGTTCTGTTCACCACTGGTGCATCCTTGTTCTGCTCCCATGAAAGGTGAAAGAGACGGTACTTCTCTGGCACTCGTGAACGGGGGATGAAGCCTCCTGCGCTGAGAAACTGTCCCGTCAGTGGCGGGCAGAGATTGTTGGACTGGGCGAGATGCGAGGCAACGCAAGCCATGTGTGCGCCTGAGGATGTTCCGCCGACGATGAAGCCTGCTTTCGAACTGGCTTGCTGTGGAAATAGGGCCGATCCTGGATCATGAGGCGATATAAGCTCTGCTGCGATATACTCCAGAGCAGCCCAGCCGTCTTTGATTGGCGTCGGAAAGGGGTGTTCTGGGGCGAGTCGGATGGAAGGGCATACGACAACGGCCGAGTGCGCCTTGACGAGCTCGCGGGCGAGTTCAACTTCCGTCTCGGGAAAGGCAAGACAATAACCCCCACCATGGAAAAGAACCACAATAGGGCAGGAATTAGATGTCATCAAAGGTTTGAAGATGAGGGTCCGAGAATGGAAGCCGGTGCCGAGGGGAATATCGTGTTCCGTCTCAATAACATCATCCGGGCGGTCGGCAGCCAACTTGGCTTGGAGGACAGGCAGGTGTTTCTGAACCAACTTTTTGAGCTCATCGACTTCTAGCCCTGGGTACCCAGGAGGGCGGCCTTTCTTGGAATACGCTTCCTCGAAAGAGGGATCCATCGTGGCAGTAGCGAGGATTTCCTCCGCCGTCGAGGGGAGGTTTGAACTTGACGCTGCCATCGTGGTAAACGACAGAGCTCGAGAGCTATGATTCAAAAAATTTCTTTGGTACTACTTTCGGGCCAGCTGGCTCTAATGTTCTTTGACGATTTGAGGTTGGTTTTATACTTTGTTTGAGAAAGCGTGTGTAACGGCGCTAAGCCGGAACCGTCTCGCCGACGTCCTAGACTACACTTCCTTGTGGTACCGGCGGCAAATAAACTCTCCGTATTACCACAATAACGTATGAGAAACTATAGACTTCTGGCGGTCTAGGTCGAAAGAGGTAGGTTGTCAAGTAACTTGTACTGATTATTCATGACCATTTTCATTACCTCCCTCCTCCCCACCAAGAAGGGTATTAACGCTTCACAAAGCTCTTAGCACCCGCCTTCACCAGCAGCTTCTTAATTGAATCCGAACTTTTCTCGGGGCTTTCGTCATGTGAGCGATTGAAGCGAGTTCTTGGCCAAGCACCACCAAGAGTACCCTGGGGTTTACGCCGACATATGTGAAGGGGGCTTCTCCCTCGCAGTTTCTCGTATTCTCGAGGATCATCCTCATTTTCGGGTAATGGGGCCGATAGATCACCGACCAAATTCGGGTCGGCCCCTGCTTTCAGCAAATTTTTCACAGCTCCATGGTCTCTGCGTGCAACGGCAAATTGGAGAGCCGTCACCGGGGAGCCAGTCCAGTTGGGGTCTGCCCCTTGTGAAAGCAAAACATCCAGCGCACACGTCAGGCTTTGAGATGGTTCAAGGGCCTCCCACCAATGAAAGCTCGTGTACGAAACAAGTGCCGATGATGGGTCAAAGAAGCCCGCTCCCTTGCCAATCAAGAATGATATGCCGCTCGTTGCCCAGCCGCGGGAAAGGAACTGCAGGAAGGCGTCGAGAATGGTACCTTCAACTTGGCTTTTCCATGGAATACTGAGAACCACCTGATGACGAAATAACGGTTCAAGATCTTTGTCCTGAAGGAAATGGTTGGCAACCCTGTGTAGGCCAGAGAGAGTCAAGCGTAATACAAGCGCTGCGTCCGAATCTGACTCGTCTGCATGTCGCTCTGTCATCCCCCACCACGGAAAGTTGGCCTTGAACGATGCATGCGTCCCCAAAAGCTCTCTTAGCTGAGGTCTCCTGAAAAACCCAACAAGGGTAGATTCGAGTGTGTCATCCGTCTGAACGAGTTTCTCCCAAACAGAAGGCTTCACCCAGAAGCACAACGAATACGCCCCTAGGGATAGATAGTTGCATAGAGCTGAGTCCAAGTCATCGCATCTAGACATGATCTGGCTTGGGATATCTCTCAACACCAGCGGTGCGAGAAGTTGGACTGTAGTTAACTGATCGAGGCTGTAATATCGCGTAGAGCTGTGCATCACACGAGAAGAGCTCAAGTACTCACGTACAGTATAATGAGCAAAGGAAACAAACTTTTCTGTTCCGCGTGGTCCTCTCGTGATTCGAATCAGGCAGCCTCCAATTTCCTGTAGCCATTCGGTACGGATTTCGAAGTCTAATGCATGGTAACCCCAAAGAAGGCATATCAATGCCAAGAGAGGAGTGGAGGCGCCCCATTCTCGCAGAGCGTCACCATGAAAAGAGATCCAACACAGAGCCGTACGGACGAGTGCTTGATCTTCGTCAGGGATGGCGGCAAATATTCGCTCGTACGTTTCGTCAAGTGACTTTGGAAGGGACTCTAGCGCGGCATGTATACTGTCTGGAGCTGTTGGCCTTGTTCGCCGAAGGAGATCTAGTTGACAGACGGCCCAGCGAAACCTGGCCGCGAGTGCATCAGAAGAAGCATCTCAAAGATCATAGGTAAGCGCTCATTACTTACATTCCTTTTGCTCCCTGTGCAAGCGCGGTTGCAACCTCGGCTTTCAGTTCTTTGTCCCAATACTTGAACGGGATATCCGTGCTCCTATCCAAGAACTTTGACACATGATGGCGGATATCATGTTCGACAAAAGAGTTTGCCATTGATAGTGACGTAGATATGGGATGCATGGTTTTCTCGATATCCAGATGTTCACGGCTAGTGGCGAGGATCCGGATCTTGCTGAATCGAGTATCAGTTCCCAGGTCGCGCAGAACTCTCAAAAGGTCCTGACGAGGTAGGCTCTCGTCAATAGCATCCAAGCATACGAAAACCAGATCGAAACAGTCCAGAATCTGCTCTAGAGAGAGAAGGAGCTGAGGGAGCGATGGCTCGAGGTCAGCGCGGTGCAGATTATATATCTCCTCTGGGATCACATTGGCTTTGGCGCTCAACTGTCCAAGCAGCCACCGAAGAAGCGGGGCGGCTTCATCTTGAGAACGCTCGTGGTGGCAGTAGTAGTATACCGTCGCAACACGACGAGAGTTCATCTTCTGGCAGTAGTTTTCTGTGAGTTTGACAAGATGGGAGAACAAAACCGTTTTGCCAGCTCCTGGGATACCGTGAAGCCAAAGACAGGAGCGGTTCTCTTGATTTAACCAGGCGTGCCACTCAGGAAGACGCTGGACCCATTCCCCAGTCTCGGGCTCGTATATGCTGCAAGCGGTATTGTGATTGCTTGAAGGATTGGTGCGTACTAGCCATCGACGAAAGTCTTTCTTCTCTGACGCTGTGCAAATACGTTATTAGCTTATGGTTGCTCCCACAAATCGAACGATATTCTCACAATCCAACTGGTCACTAACGTCATTCAACTTGCCCTTGACGGTCTTCATATCTTGCCTAGGGGACGTTAACTTCTAAGAACCGGGGCAGTGGTGGCCTTTCCATCTAAAACCTACACAATATCAGACGAAAGAGCCATGCTGATTATTGCCTTGTACTGTGTCACTTCTTCAAGAAGGTTCCGAACTTTGTTGGCTCTCAACGGCCACGCCAAACGAGCCAGTGTCGGTTTCAATGTTCGACGGCGTTTTGTTTCCCTCGTTTCCCCATCAGAGGTCGCTTCTTTTCCCTCGGCAACATGATTTGCCTCATAAGCCGCTGGCGAGAGCTCGTTCTGGAGCCGGGTGATCACGTCTTTGCAGCCATCGATGGGTCCATCTCGTCGGCAAAGGTTCTGGAGGACCGGTGATGTCGCACCATCGCTATCGTGCAAAAATGTGAGATTCTGGGAGAGGTCTTTGAGACTTGACACCTCGATAAGTACACGGCGTAGGTCACTTGGGTAGTTGTGTATGCCTTCAATGTAGGTTTTGCAAATGGTGATGATCTTCTCGGAGGCTTGAACGACTGCGATGACGCTCGCGACGACGCCCAGTGCCTCAGCCATTGTGTTTCACAAATCCAAAACGGTTATCAGGGTGTTTTGGCAGCCAATAGTGAGGTTGGGGG
>JAAGWO010000615.1:0-53283 GCA_013266205.1 Fusarium decemcellulare
CAAACAGGGGTTGTAGTGTACTCGGCTCCACCAAAAGACTTTCCTTTGGGGTCAATGCGGTCTTGGATGGTGTGACGGGGACTTCTGAAATGCTATTGGAGGTTGGTAGGCCGCCCTGGTTGAGAGTTGCTGAACCAACGCAGCTGTCTGACCGGTCGTGAAGGTAGAGACCTTCTTTCCCGGCTCGATAATGAATTGATGATTTAAGCTTTGTATGATTCATAGAAACTACAACAGTCTGATTGTTCTATGTATTGTCGGTATTATAAAACGACTAGGTAAGAACAAATCAATGACAGGAGTTGTTGGATAACACACACCGTCAGGCTAAAATGCAATACAGCGCTGCTGTTACCGCCCTTCAGTGCATTTATCCCCTATATGCCCTACAATTCAACAGGAGCAGTCTAAACTCTATCAGCTTTCCCCTCACTTCCCTGTTCTGTGATTGTTGGCCATGTCACCGTAGCCGCCGAACTCCGTCGATGCGACGCCACCATTGGAAACGATTTGCGTCAACGGGATCCAACCCTGGAACTGCCAGCCAACTCGGGCTTGGGTGATTTCACACTGTTTACCCCCGCTTTCTCGGCTGGGGGGCGAGGGATATACAACATTTAATCTTGGAAATGTCCATTCCGCAGCTCGAAACGAGAGGCCAAGGCACATTTTACAGTTCTGTCATTGATCTGTTGAGGGTGCTCATTTCTAGCTATCGTAACAATGGTGGCTACAACCACCTTTGCTGAACGCCGCACTTTGGTTGGGCCTGGCGGTAGCATTGATGTTGATCCTGCTGTCCTAGAGTGTAAGTCTGCCATTATCTTTGACAGATTTCTACAATTCAGAACAATCTCAAACTTCGAAGATTTCAGGGTCTTTGGTTAAAGGATTATGCTCATGTGTAACAGTACTTGCCCCCGGAACAAAGCTCGTTGAGGCTGTTGCTTGGGGCGCCTCGGCGTGGACAGCGACTTCTAAGGTGACAACAGAACTTAAGGATGGGACTCCTAAATCCTACTTCCTCAAGACTGCGAAGGAACGTGGGTCTATTATGATGAAGGGCGAATACACTTCTCTCAAGGCTCTTAACGAGGTTAGCCCTGGCTTCGTTCCCGAAGTCTACGGCTGGGGCAAGTTCAAAGAGTCGGATACATATTTTCTCATAATGGACTTTCTAGATCTCAGAATGGTTCTTCCTGATCCGTCCACATTCTCCCTTCTGGTTTCGGATATCCACAAGAAGAGCCAGTCGCCGACCGGCAAGTTTGGCTTTCATGTTCCAACCTGCCACGGGAAACACATTCAGCCGAATGACTGGGATGAATCGTGGTGCCACTATTTCACACGGCTACTCACCATCTTCTTTGACATTGACTTGGATGTCAATGGGCCATGGAAAGAGTACGAGAATGCTTTTGAGATCCTCAAGACCAAGGTTGTCCCCGCACTTTTGGAGCCACTGCAAGCCGGAGGCCGAGTGTTGAAGCCCTGTCTTGTGCATGGAGATTTGTGGGAGGAGAACACAGGAATGAATGTCGAGACTCATCAACCAGTCGCCTTTGACGCCTCCGTGTTCTACGCCCACAACGAGTATGAGCTGGGGATGTGGCGACGTGAGGAAATCCGCATCGGAAACCCTCACATCAAACAGTATATCAAACAGTATCTACGACGTTTCCCACCCAGTGAGCCTGGAATGCAGTGCGATGACCGTATTTTACTCTACTCAATCAAGTTCAACTTGGCCCACTCCAGCGGCTGGCAGGGATCTCAGGCGACGCGAGAAATGTGAGTTGCCCGCGAGATTATCTTTGCGTTCAAAAGCTAACTGCTCAAAGGATTCTTCAAGACATGAGGCACTTGATTGACAAGTATGCCAATGTTGATGAAAACCAAGAAGCTTTTGACATGAACTAAGTTGCTTCGCAATTACCAGAGTCCCAAGAAGATTCTGAGCGACAACAGACCAAAATTCCTTTGGAAATAAAGAAAGAGACTGGGATGTCGGTATAGGCGTACACTAAAGATCCATAGAGTACAGATTCCGAATAAAGAACTATTTGGTTTCAGTTCCAGGACGTTTCATCTTACAGACTGAGATGGCTGTGATTAAAGATCCCACATGCAATTCACTCGCAAGTCTAGACCAAGCTCGTCTTAATAGAGAGTCCTCATCGATGAGCACAGATCGTTGAGAGTTGTAATACGAAAATATGTGAAAACTTCGGGCGGTCTGAAACGTGATTTGGGGGAGTCATAAACTTATTGAGGCTCTTCACGAAACTGATAGATCGTTGTTGGCTCAAGTTATATCTCTTGGCGATTTCGCCATCAATCCACAGTCAATATGCTTACTTACGTGTCAGAGTGTGTCTAATGGCCATTTTTGGATGGCCTGATCGTCCTTGATACACAACCGCATTCCAGTTTCCCCGCACCCTGTCTGCTCGACAGCCAACGTCGTCCTACTTTCCGTTCCTACTCAGCCCAAGACAAACGTTTCACATATTACTTCTTTAACCATTCATTAGATTCGGATATGTTGCCAAACACCCCCACGGCTGATCCTGAGACTGTTGACGATAAAGACAATCGAGGGGCCCGCGATGACGTCCAGCCTCCGTATTCGGTTCTCTCGCCGGTTCAGAAACAAGTCGTTATCCTTCTGTGTGCTATCGCGGGATTCTTCTCACCTTTCAGTGCCTTCACGTACTTCCCGGCGCTAGAGTACATCGCCGACGATCTAAACACCACAATTAAGCTCTTGAATATCACCATCACGGCCTACCTGGTCGTGCAAGGCATCGTTCCGGCATTCTGCGGGGAGCTGGCAGATCAAATCGGCCGGAGGCCTGTTTACCTTGTTGTCTTGCTGGTCTATTTTATCGGATGCCTTGGTCTGGCTCTCCAGAGGAACTATGCGGCACTGTTAGTCCTGAGAATGGTCCAGAGCGCGGGAAGTTCTGGCACAATAGCTCTGGGTATCGTCGTTGTCGCCGATATCGCTCCTCCTCACGAGCGAGGGAGCTACGTCGGGGCAATGCTTACAGGGTGAGTGTATTGACCTAAAAGTTCTTTTACATGAGCCTGTAATTGACGATGATCAGTCCCAACTCGGGTCCAAGTATCGGACCCGTCATCGGCGGTGTTTTGGCCGAAAAGGCAGGCTGGCCCTGGACTTTCTGGATGCTGGTAATCCTTTCAGGTGGTTGCCTCATCTTATTCAGTCTATTCTTCCCTGAGACTTGTAGGAATGTCGTTGGTAACGGAAGTATCCCGACCAGTGGATTTAACAAGGCCCCCTTGTCACTTATAAAACAGGTGCAGGCCAACCTAACTGCGTCTAAGGATGGCGCAAGGTTTCAAGGCTTCCCTAACCCAGTTAGATGTGTTAAACTGATGCTGACAAAGGAAGACGCATTGATACTGTGGTCCAATGCTCTCTTCTACATGAACTACAGTGTCCTTCAGGCAGCTCTGGCACCACTGGTCATGGACGTGTACGGCCTCAACAGCCTCCAAGCTGGCTTATGCTTCTTACCTTATGGTATGGCCACTGTGCTCTCTTCATATATCATGGGTAAGTTTCCCTCGCTATGTCATTCTGGCATGGGCATTTATGGTGGCTTTGATTGTAGGAATTGTCATGGACCGGGACTACCAAGCTATGGCTAAAGCGCACAACATTGCCTTGAATAGAGAAACTGGTGATGATATCAACAGCATTCCAGTCGAAGAAGCTCGAGTCAGGAGTATCTGGTACGCTATCACAGCAGCCATTCTGGCCACACTTGGCTTTGGGTGGTCTGTTCAGTACAAGGCTCATCTCAGTGTCCCTTTGATAATGACCTTCATATGTGGCGTTGCCAACACTGGCGTATTCAATGTAAGTCGTATTAAGAACTCTTCCTCCTTCAGAACTAACTAACATTGTGAAAAGAATTGCATGACTTTGATGGTTGACATTCATCCTGATCAATCTGGTCTCGCAAGTGTGGCAGTCAGTCTTGCACGTTGTATTGCAGCAGCAATCGGAGTGTCAGTTCAGCAATTGCTGATAGGCTCTATAGGATTTGGTTGGACATTTACCATCCTTGGTCTGATATGTACCATGGCGGTCCCAATGTTGTTGATGGTAAGACTGAGAGGTCCTAGATGGAGAGGAGTAGAGATATGAAAGATACCAAGTTCCATTATGCTATGTTTCTGGAATAAGACTACGCACTCCATAGATCGCATAAAGGACCCTGAAAACCAGCGACCGGATCGTGATTGGGTACCACCACTGCCTCAGCCTCCAGTCTAAGAGATTGGCACCTAGTATCATCTCTACAGTACTCGTTCTTCCATCTCGGTGACCCCTGGAGCTGATTAGTGGATGAATGTAAACAGCGCACAGGTAGTTCTACTTTAGGATATGAGCCAATATATCTATAATCATCTTGTGCGTCTACAGAGCAATGAGACACACCTGCCGGCAGAACAATGACGTCGCCGGCGTTCAGGTGGACTTCCTGGCCATCTGTGGGATCTTCGAGCGGCCCAACTCCAATCAGAAGCGTTGAGTTGCCCTGAAAGACAGCTAGAAACTATTTAGACGAGCCTTTGGAGTTTAAAGACACCATACCATAGCATTCGTGACTGTTAGGATGGAAATGATGGCGTGGCACGGGTCCCCAAGCCCCCTACACTCGTTAGTAGTCGCTTGATTTTATGTTGAAGTAGACTCACGCCCTTTAACCATTGGTTTCTTTCCAAGAACTCTTCGGTGGTTTTCTCATTGTGAGGCCTTGGCAGAACGTCTCTATAGACTAGAACAGGTAGCTTACTGTTGGGGACAAAGCGAGTTTGGGCGAAGTGGTACACTTCAGGGGTGGGCGCCATATTGAGAACTCGATACACTTTAAGATTTGTTTGACAAGCTCTGACTTGAATTTAGCCCTGGAGATATTATGCTAGGTTGCATGCCTATTTATACCCCATCCACCTTCACTGGGTATGGTTCTTGGATGGCCCACCACCATGTTGCGTCCTTGAGTAACCCCGAAACTCACCAAGCCAAAAAAAAAAAAAAGCATATGTCTAAGCCACCCCCGCTCTTGTTTTCGTTCATCCCGTTGAAGGCTTTAGCGGCAGTGGAGACAAGATTCCTTGGGAAACGGCCGCATCCGACCGAGTGCACACATTGGTTGGCCTGCCCAAGACATGACATGTCCAGTGATAGGGTACATGTCCAAGTTATCATTGCTTACATATTTGATGAGACTTAAGCTAATAAAGTGTAGATCCCACTCCGGGAGTTTTCAGTATCCCTGCAGCAACTAGATCTTTGGCTAATTTAGTGATCAAACCATCGCACCCTCTGGCAGCCATCACATCAACAGTAACCGGCAGGAATTCCGTGTGATTACTGATAGAACTGTGGGAAGACACTTGACCGATGGGGAAAACAGTATCAGGCGCTCCACTGAAGATTGATATTTCGCCGTTGGAGAAACCCAGAGGCATGGCTGGCTCATCGAGGTAGCGATTACGGTTGGAAAAGATCCCAGTGCTGTCCGTGTGCAATAGAATGGCAGAGGAGCAGCTTTGAGAATCCGATGCTCGTGGAAGAATCTCAGTATTAAACCAGTCTCCGAAGAGACTCATGTTGAAATGTGCTTCGGCGTAGGCAGTATCAGGTTGCGTGTCTCCCCATGCCCAGCGAGCCAATGGCACAGGGTCGACGAAGGGGATGCGTCCATCATTCGCAGCTAAAGTAAGTGTCAGACCTAGGCACTTCGCGACATTCTTTAAATACACACCCATGTAGTCCGAATAAAAGGGATCACGGAGAAGTCTGGTTTGATCTTTGGTGATTAGCGTTGTGTAGGTGAGGTTCAGAATCTCATAGAAGTCTTGTCCTCTGAAGTCGGCTGGTCCAGTGGTCGCCCACGCTTCATTTAGGTCCAAATGTGTGACTGTAGTATTGAGATAGGCAGCCAATCCCGTCGAGAACTTCTGCAGTATCTGACTTTTTGGGTCCGTGTCGGATGGGAAATCCAGAATGTATAGCTTGGTGGGATACTCAATCTTGGAATTCTGGTAGGAAGTGTAATTCTCTCGATACAGAGCTGCACTTGCTGAGTCTAGCACATGAGGATCTCGAGCCAAGAGTCCACATGTATCCATTGCTGGAGACAACGGCATGGCATGATCAAGGCTTACAAGACCATGTGAGGGGCGGTTCCCAAACACGCCCTGAAGTCCGGCAGGTCCACGGACAGAACCTCCTGTGTCACTTCCGACGGCGAGGTCCAGCCACTCGTATGATGCTATCGAGGCGCCGGCCCCAGAGGAGGAAGACGCCGTGTCTTGATAACCATCACCGCGCGGGTTGAAAGGCGCATGATAATCCACCCAATCTGCCGTTGGAGTTTCGCCATTGGCAAATTGAGAAGGCTTCTGAAGGCCCACGATAATGGCCCCGGCGTCGATGAGGTTTTGCATTGCAGTTCCAGTCTTGTTGGCAGGTGGGTAGAGGTGGTACCAAGCACGGCTACCGTATGAGCTCTTAACACCGGCCAGGTTGAAAATGTCCTTGACGCTCACACGTAGACCTGCCAGTGGCTTCTCCTCTGAAGGACGAAAGTAAAGCCGGGATGGCACACCAATAGTTAATGTGGCTGAAGTGGGAACCTGGGCTGATAATGGCTGGAAGTCTCCTGCTGGCGACTGCAACAGTGACTGGGTGAACGCGCCGGCGAAGTCCTCATAAAGCCGAAAGGCCTGGTGAGCTTGACCAGTCCAAACATCCAGAAAATAAGGGCCAGAAGGGATTCCAGATTTACCGGCTTGGGCCAGCGGCAGAACAAGAGAGCGGACTCCCTTAGCAAATTCGACATTCTGAGGCATTGGCTGATGGTGAGAGTTTGTGAGGACTGTGCCAAGAAACCCGGCCTGCCAGACATCATCTTTGGTCGCCCACTCCGTGAACAGAGTCTCAAGGTTGTCCGCAGCACCAGAAACCACTGTCACCGGGATAAGCCCGAGTGCTCCATGGCGTGGGTCGAATTTGTAAGAGCCATCATACACCTGACCTTGTGAAAAGGGTGAAACAAAGTAGTTGACGTCGTTGAGCTTGACTGAAGCCCCTGTAGAGACAATGTGTGCGGCTGCAACAGCGGCCAAGCCAAGTAAGAGCTTCATCTTACGTACAGGGGAAGTGCACGGTAACTGCAAGCACCCATTAAATATTGGCCAGCTCTGATGTGACAGCTCTTATAGGATTCTGCACCTGGTGTAAACCAGGGTTTCCTAGGCCTCACCCTCGCCCAACGGCATCTTCCATCTCTTCCAAGCTCTTATCATTACCATTACCGAGTAAGTATCAAATAGTACAAGAGATAAAAGCTCAACATATCGGCTATTATCTCCCAGAATCGGTTAGTGTTAAGCAAGGATGCAACACTGGTGCATGTCAGTTCCCGGGGGTCAACGTTGAGCGCTTCGAATATCCCAAATGCGGTATAGCGCATACCTCCACTTTGTAAAGCAACGGGGAACGTACTGACTTAGCTGCACCCAACAACCTGGTTTCACGTAAAAGGGAAATGATATGGCCTTTGGCACGAGATAAGAGGTACGAGAATTTCAATAACACAAAAACTATCTGTGCCACACGGCCATCTGCAAATTCAAATTGACAAGGACGCTAAGTTACAGCACATCCTCTGCTCTGCCTGCAGACCGGGATCGTCAAACTAGCATAGCACTCCAGCATAAGGAGAATGCAAAAGCCGCAGCAGATCAGGTAAGATGGGAAAAGAAGGTTAATTAATTATCTTTGGTGGATAAGTGTGAGATTTTGATTATCTTGACATGGCCCGGCCCCTTGAGCTGAAAAGCTGGTGTTGGCAGCAGTATAATAAAGGGGGGAAACTATTCATAAGAGACATGAATAAATACCATGCTTGTGATTCTCCAACTCCAACCAATCTGGTTCTGATGAACGGCCTGGGTTGCTACTTGATGTAGATTCCCAAGCCTTCATGTAAGACATAATCACATGTGGATGGACAAGTTTTTGAATTCTGCGCCCCTCTGCTATGCATCAAGAATGGAGGAGTCGGATGGCTTGTACTGTCACAATGTCACATTCTGCTAAGACGGAGTCAAGGATTCGGGTCAGCCCGTGGCTTTAAACATGAGGAGACATAATCCTGCCTCAAAGTCGAAACCTATTCAGCCACAAACATTGAGATTAGTGTAGGCCATACTGCGTAGACTATTGGGTTTCAATTCTCAGCCTCAGGCTATTCGGAATTGTCACCATACCTGTATGTCTTAGACAAAACGGTTGCTAACGACGATTAAAGGAAATTCTATCACACTCTATACAGGAATATCCATGTGATTAAAGGGACCTAGTACCATTTTTGCAAGTTTTTCGTAGGTGAGAATTAGTTGTAGTAACCGAGCCCTCAAATCAAGCCGTTATTTTATTCGCGCATTGCCCACAGAGTAATCACGCAGAGTAAACGCAATACCGTGGCTGTCACAAACAAAAATTACGCTTTTGTGATAACTAGAGACTGTCTCGGTGGCTGACAGGATGAAGAGCTCAGCTTCGTCAGCATACCCGCTTGTCAAAGACTCGCATTCTCATGTGAAGATGTATGCCCGACAACGACAGGCTTCATTCCTGAATATCTGCCATATATAAATCTCATCCAGAGCCCTCCTCAACTCCAGCTCACCATCACTCTTTAGTCATTCACTTCATCATCTAAACAACACTCATTCAACTTCCACATTCATTACCACGTCAACCAACTCACAATGGCTTCTCCCGTCCCCGTTCCCAAGAAGGATATCTCCGCCGAGTACAGCGTCATCGACCGTATTCTCACCCTTAGAGCCAAGGGTGAGCTCCCCAGCTTCATCTTGACCCCGTCCTTCCACCGCGAGGTCTTTGCTGGTGGTCTTCGCTTCTCGTTGATCGCGTTCCGCACCGGCTTGGGTAAGCCAACGCAAAAGCCTTTCGATGTCTGCTTCAAGCTGCCAATCCTCCTCCCAATGGACCACTTCAACAGCAAGAGTGTTACTGTCGACACCTCGCTGGGTACTTTTGATATCCCCATCAAGTACGATTGGCCCGGTCCTGGACCTGTTATTCCGACTGAGGAAACCAACGACGCCACCCCCGCTACCACCGGCGGTCACCCCAAGGAAGGCTCCATCTTCCGTGACGTCCTCCCTCCTATCAACCTAGCTCTCCTCGCCGACACCGAACTCCCCATCACTGCCATAATCCCCAAGACAACCGGAGACGCTAAGAGCTATGTTAATATCTCATTCAACGAGGAGTACCTGAGGCTTATGACCTCGAACGTCTTCGACGGCTCGATTCGTTATGTATTTAAGTGGGCCAAGCTTCCCACTGGCGAAGGCGAGAACCCGCAGTTCATTGATGTCACCACCAGCATCTGGAACGGCGAGGTAGGCCCTATCGCCAAGACGTCCCATATCCTTCAGCCATACATCATCCACTTTGTCGTACTTGAGAAGTGAGACTCGACCATCAAAACGCCAACCACACGCAGCTCATGCTGAAATCCCCTCTTAGTTCTCTGCTTGATGGTCGAACGAAGGCAACATATCAAGGCTGGAGAGGCGTCATACGCATGGGGCAAACAACACTTAACTATTACTTACCTTCTTCTCTTGGCTCTTAATGCCAAACTTTTATTCCCTTTGTCAACTCAAAATATTAGGCTATAGTCTAAAATAAACCGTTTACCAGAGTACTCAGGACCCATAGTATAAGACCTCTATGACCCAGATAGACTTGAGTTGAGCAGCTGTGAAGAGTGAACAGTTCACGGTGATTGGGTCTTAAATCAAGATACATCACGTCAAATGTAAAATGTTCCAGTGGCGTAAGAGGCTTCTTACTTTGATTAGGCTAATAATGGTCAGAAGACATAGGAAGAATTAGAGTAAATCCTTATACCATAGTAAGGCTAGACTTATGCTCATTCTACATAGAATTCATACTGTATATTAGCTAAACTCTAGAATCTCTTTAGGATAATACTTTATGGGTCTCAACCTAATATTAGTTATTTAAGCGCCATAGCCATATTGAGATAGGAGTATGTTGAGGTAGGAGCACTGTGTTTTCTGATCTCCACAAGCTGGGGAAGAACAGAGAATAACGGTGATTTTTTATTGTGTTATACAAAGACTATTCAACTAAAATCCATAGCTAGACCACTGAGCCTTAACCTTTTCTTGAATATGCTCCGGATAGTTACCACGAAAAGAAGCTTCCCTCCACACGAGTTCATTGTTCGAAACCTCACTAGGAAACAAGCAGCACCGGACCACCTTGAAAGCATGCTTCTCAGATTTGACTCCATATCCAACGTATGGAATCAAAGGAATGTTGGGGTATTCGTCAAAGAAGAATTCATTTGCACATGGCTGACAACGCGTAGCAGCGGCCCAGACAACATCCTTGAAATTCGTGGGGTCGATGTCATCTCCAACCAGGTACAAAGTAGGGATGTAGAACCCGGGTTTTGAGCCGAAGACAACGTGGCCGACCTTTTTGCTAAAGTCTTCCATGGTGGTGTTCAGACTGCGCAGTTGGTCTCTGTCAACCTGCAAGACGAACCATATGCAGTGCGACTCGAAGGGGTTCCAGACCATCTTAATCGGCAGTCCGGCGTCTTGGCAGATAGTCAACACCTCAGCTGCGATCATGAGTCCCCAGACAGTTTCGCTTTCCTCCGGCGCTCTACCCGTGATGCAGATGGGTAGGATCGGATCTTGGCGATAAGTGATTGCGTTGACCTTGAAGATGGGACATTTCTTGGACTCTCCGGGGAAAATATGACCGTGGTACTCAGCCATAGGTCCCTCATTAGCAGTTTCCGTATTGGAAACAACGCCTTCAAAGACGATCTCTGCATCTGCCGGGACTCTAATGCCGTTTGTTTCGCACTTGGTCACTTCAACGGGCTTTCCGGTCAAGGCACCGATGAAATCCGTCTCATTGGCGCCTTTTGGCAGAGGCATGCCGCTGACCATGATAGCTGCAGGAGGGACACCGAAACACAAAGCGAAGGGCATATCCTGCCCCTTATCCTTCCACATCTGCCGAATCACTCCGATATCCTGCCGTGGTATGACAGGACCAACCAAAGTTTGTTTCCCTTCAACCATACTGCGAGTGATGCTCCAGTTGACCCATGACCCATCAGGACTCTCGACAATGTACATGCCAAAGGTCTGAAGAAACTTGCCGCCATCATCTTGGTGCAGAAGGGGAACCGGGAGTGCTGTCAGATCGATTTCACCTCCAAACAGCTTGTTCTCCTTCACCGGGCCTGTTTCAACCTCTTTTGGTGGAACCTTGGGCAGTCGTTTGGTCTCGTGGATCTTTTGGATGATTTCTTGTCCGGTCGCAGTCGAAGGCAGTCCAAGGGATTTGGCGATACGGATGAATCTCTTGCCTGGGATCTTGCTTGCTCCCACAGGTGCGCCGAGGACGCGAAACAGACCATTAGGGTGGCGCCCTTTGACGTTGTTGAAGAGTGGCGCTTTATCCTCGGTCTCATACACGTTGCGGACGATGGCTGCAAGTTCCATGGCTGGATCGACTTCTGTGTCGATGTTGACGAGGTCATTTTCGTCTTGGAGCTCTTGGATGAACTGGCGGAAGCTCTCCGCAGAGGATTTGGTGGCTTCCTGCGGTGAAATTGAAGCCATTTTAGTATACTAATTCAAAGATTTGCTTGATAAGCTTCCAACTTCTAAGAGACTCTAGGCATCTCACGAAGCCTTGTCTGGGGCGAAAGAATCATCTTATATCCAAGCCATCTTCCACAGCATTGACCAAATAAATATGAGGTTCAGCGACAGCTCACTAGAACAATCATCCGCTAATGGACAGCGGTGGGATTTCGGTGAACTACGTAATTCTACATGCCAAGCTACGCAACACCGGGAGCCGTTCCGAGCATATGGTGATCGCGCCTCAACGCAGTAGCTAATGGACATCAGCCCCGATCGGCTCAAGCCGACGTCAACCAGCATATAAAACTCGGCAATCTGTTTTTATTGCGTAACTTGGCGCCTTTTCGGACACTTGAATGCAGGTCGGCGATCCCCTTCAAGGTTAGATGTGGAGGGCTCCGCAACATGTCCGCCTTATCCCCTTCGGCTCCATCCGACGTGACGGGTCCGTGATCCGCTCTTTCGGACAACACATCCATCGGCCATGTGAATCATTGCCTCCCTCTTTCTCAAGCTCGACGAGATGACAAATACCGGAAATTCATCCCGGGAGGCCATCCGTTGTTCAAGACCTGGCAGTCACAGATTTCGGTGGGACACAGAGTAGCAGCTGAGTAAAGGCGTGACGTGCTGACAGAATGGTTAGCTAGCTTACCGAGTGATCTCGTAATAAAAGGCCGGCATGAACTAGTCTAGCGTTTACGAAAACCCGTTGTCAAATGACTTCGTATTCCCCAGCTCGCTTGTAGAGTGTGGTGTCATCCTACAAACCCTTGTCATTTAATTATTCCCAAAATGTCCCCAGACCTCCCGCATTCAGATTACACCCCAAGACCCCGGAGACGCAAGCGAATCATTGTGGCACTCACAGGCGCGACGGGCTCTATCCTCGGCATCAAGACTCTTATCGCGCTGCGCCGTCTAAATGTAGAGACGCATCTCATAATCAGCAAATGGGCTGAGAACACGCTCAAATACGAAACAGACTATACAGTCGCCAATGTTCGAGCCCTAGCCGATTCTGTTCACAACAACCACGACATGGCGGCTCCGATTGCCAGTGGTTCGTTTCGCGTGGATGGCATGGTGGTTGTGCCATGCAGCATGAAGACTCTATCAGCAATTAGTACTGGATACTGCGACGATTTGATATCTCGCGCCGCCGATGTGGTGTTGAAGGAGAGGCACCGACTTGTTCTTGTAACGCGAGAATGTCCGTTGAGCGGCATCCATCTGCAGAACATGTTGACAGTTACACAAAATGGTGGAATCATCTTTCCACCAGTTCCCGCCTTCTACACTCGACCAGCATCGATGGATGATCTAGTGGATCACAGTGTTGGAAGGATGCTAGATTTGTTCGATCTAGACACGGAGGATTTTGACCGATGGGAGGGATTTCAAAAGCAAAAGTGATGGATGGCTGGGTAGAACGATCCCAATTGAAGTGAACCCTTGAAAATAGTGTTGAAACGTTTTGGAAGTTAAAGAAAGGCGCGCAACTATCCTGGGTCTAGCCTAAGGTTGATAAAGGGCTTATAAAATGTTTACTAATTTTAGGAGTATCAAAGTCATGAAATTATGGCAAAGAATAGGGCTATGCATTAGACAATTATTGATTAACCTCACCTAAGTTCATCATATCATTTGTCTCATCGTACCATACAAGTCATAAGTCCTTGGTCCGTCAGTTCTACTGCGTGATCGCATTCAAGATGAAAATTTGCCTATAACTCTTGTAGCCCCCAACCTCATAACTATTTGACTCCAGAGGTG
Organism: Fusarium decemcellulare; assembly: GCA_013266205.1. Lineage (NCBI taxonomy): Eukaryota > Fungi > Ascomycota > Sordariomycetes > Hypocreales > Nectriaceae > Fusarium > Fusarium decemcellulare. The sequence goes on from JAAGWO010000615.1 coordinate 13,564, forward strand.
CAAAAGTCCCCCCGCTTCTTGAGTCGAATCCACTTACCTATATGATCTTGTGCCTGTGGCTGTGTTGTGCTACCGTTCCTTCGTGGTAGGTAGCTGTAATGGCAGTCTACAGACAACTACAAACCTCCAATCACGCACCAATTATCGCCCCAGTATTTGTCCAGGGGTCCGAGGATTCGCCTTCAGAGGACTCGGAAGTCTCCGTGACACTTTCCTCTGATTTGTTACCGGGCTGTGTTGCATCAGTTGTGTCACCGTAGGCGTCACTCGAGGGCTTCAATGTCTCGGATGCAGATGTCTGGGCAGCATCAGAGGCTTCCTGTTCAGGGGTGGCTTTCTCTTGGGTGGTAGGCGAGATTTGATAATGGTCGGTATTTCTTTTGTCATGGCTGTTGATTTAGGTGTATTTTGAGCCATCGTCAACGGTCAAAGTGGCTGGAGCAATAACTTTTGGCTTCACTGTTGGAGTGTCAGCAGCTAGTTGACGACCAGTTCAACTTGCCGGACTCGAAGAAAAAGTAAAACATAGTCGGTGATGGCGCGATAGCCAATAGCATCAACCTAATTCCAGTTGTCCGTCTTTCCGCACCCATTCTTGCAGTCATGCTTACCTACACACCTACTCGCCACTCGGCAGTCTTTGTCATCGGTATCAGCATCACAGAAGCCCAGAGGCAACTTTTTGCGACGCTTATGATCTGGTTCAGCCGTTCTTATCTGGTTTGGATCGCAAGCCAGATAACCGTAGGTCGTGGGCGCCGTTATTCCGGCTGGGCGGCGCCACCAAGAAGGATGTCTCGGTCACGGCTGGCAATCTTGCGAAAGGAAGTGGCTGTGAGACACGAGGATTGCATGATTGGGCGCCAGTTTTTCTCCCTTGAGAACGCAAATCTAATCAAGAAACGGCTTAAGGAATTCATGAACGCCGGTCACAGATACAGCACCCAAGGAAATGATCCTTCTCTTATGTCGCCCGACTGCTATGATAAGGATCCTGCACAGCACATAAATTGGGTCTCGCATGTGTTGGTGTTGGTTATTTAATATTTGAAACTCAAAGAATCCTCAGTCGTCATTGGGTTTCAAACGACGCCCATCATTCATTGGGGAGTTGCCGACTTGGATCGTCTTCCCTGCAGCGCATCACTGACTTGCCACTTTGCCATTGGCCGCTCGTGTAAGATGTGACATATGGCGGCCGCTCGACGCTAACGGGCCCTTGCTGCTGGGCATCTGGACCCTTGCGCGCCAGCACCGAAAAGGCCAACAAGAATCGGCACTAAAGTCTCACTTTGACTGCGCGGCCGAGGCGAGGGGAGACAAAGAAATGAAGACGCGGGCTACTGATGCGAGGGGACTCGACAATGAGAGTATTCTGTGTCCTGGCGTGGCGAGGGACTGTGCCCCAAGAATGCGCCGACTTGGGCTGGTGTCACCGGCTGGAATGCCACGAGCACCCCCTCGCATCACCCTTCCCTTGCCAGGTAGACTACTTAAAAGAATCAACTTCCAGATGCTGGCACATGGGAAAAGGAAACGAGGTGTGGGCTGACCCGTATCCCTGCTGACGGGCTGTCTGTCACTCAGTGGAGCCCGCTCTCTCTTTCGTCTCATCTCATCATCGCCTCTGCCCTACGAGGTAATTATACCTGCCCGCAGCCTGGTCCAATTCTACCGCCAGAGGAATTTCTTTTCCGTTTATTCTTGTAATATTCTTTTCTATCATGGACTTGATACCCTGACGTCAACATGTATCGCAAGATTCTTGTGCTGTTTGTGCCAGCCCTGTGCTTTCTGTTAGCCGCTACAAGCCTGTACCTGGGCCGCGATCACCTCACTCGGCTATCGAATCTCTATCTACCTCTTCCTCTGCAGCACGCAACCGAGCCGACCACCACAATCTCCCTTTCGACTTCTCTTTCATTTTCTACGCCTACCTCTGTCTCACAAATCTCGACATCGACTTCAACATTTTCTTCATCTTCATCTTCAGCTCCCACTTCCACCGCCAGCTCAAGCGCCAAGGCAAGCGTGAAACAAACGAGTACCACAGTTACAAGCGCCGACGCCAGCGCATCTCCCACTGCCGCCGAAACATCCACCATCCCCATTCTAAATGGTAAGCACATGCATATTTCTCCATTGAGTGGCCGAGAGCGTTTCAACTGACCTGATATACAGGAACCATCCTCTCCACCGAGCGCATCTCGCCGTACATCAAGGCCATCCTCGACCCTGCTTCCAAGGACCGCCCCCGCCTCGAATGCCCTGCTCTAGACACCAAGCGCTACAAGTCCCTTCAAAAGACACGAAACAAGCGAGACAGCCACGAGCGCCAACAGGAAATCGACTTCTTTTTTGCCCTCAACCTGCGCAATGTGGTGGACCTTCTCCCTCGCCTTCTGGGCAGCGTGGTCGAGGCCGTCCGCTTCCTGGGACCCGAGCGATGCGCCCTCTCCATCGTTGAAGGCAATTCGCCCGATGGAACCGCCGACGTGCTTGCCGCCCTGAAGCCCTTCTTTGACGACATCGGCCTCGTCTATTTTTACAACACATCAGACATCAACCCGAAAAAGGGCCCCCGTATCCGCAAGCTCGCCCAGCTGCGCAACCTTGCCCTCAAGCCGCTTTACAAGAAGAAGGTGCCAGTTTCAGACGACACCACCGTTCTCTTCATCAACGATGTCGCAGCGTGTACCGAAGACCTGCTCGAGCTCGCGCTCCAGCGTCGCAATCTTAATGCCGACATGACCTGCGCAATGGACTGGACCTACGTGGCAGACGCACCTAGTTTCTACGACGTATGGGTCGCGCGAGCCCTGAATGGCGATCTCTTTTTTAACGTAACGCAAGACGGCCAGTGGGATCATGCGTGGAACCTGTTCTGGAACGAACCAGTCGCGAAAGCTCGCTTCGACGCCCATCTACCGTTCCAAGTATTCGCTTGCTGGAATGGCGCAACTGCCTTTACTGCAGCGCCTCTACTACACGGTCTTCGTTTCCGCGACTCAAAAAAAGACGAGTGCTTCCAGGGCGAGCCGCAACTCTTTTGCAAGGACATGTGGTTCAGAGGCTACCGCAAGATCGCCGCTATCCCAAGCATCAGTCTCGAGTACTCGGATGGAAATGGGCAGCAACTGAAGCAGCTCAAGGGATACACGTCAGAGGTCGTTAACAAGCAAAACTTTGACAAGAACAGGATTGAGTGGCAGTATGAGCCCCCAGAGAAGGTGAAGTGCATGCCCTCGTTCAACAATCAGTATTGGCTTCCTTGGAATGAGACATTAGCATAGTGGAAAGGCGTCTACAGGTGTACGGTTATGTTTATTTGTATTATACCCAGCATAGAGCATTGATAGAAATGGGATGCAGATCAATACCTACTTCAAGGCAGATCATGAAGACAGACGATTGCATACTTTTTAACTACTGAACAGCACTATCGCGCAGATGCACAACCTGCCTGTCAGCTTCAGCGAAGACCAGACAGCGCCGCTGACACGTCCAGTAAAGAAAAGAACATCGTGTCCCAAAATAATGAGAGAATGAATGGAATCAGTTGCAGTCCAAACCTTCCATGGAGCCAAAAACCTGGGTGTAAGCACTGTCCCACGCCCAGCCCGCTAAGCTTTCGCTAAATTCCGTAGCATCTGCAGGTCCGCGCTATTTTTAGTGGTTCCCGCGGCCGCCCTCAGAAATTGGAAGAAGGCAGTCAGCAATGACGTAACTGAAGGCATTCGCATTTAGGAGGCAGGCCTAGCACCAAATTGCTTCACATTTGAACGTCCACAAGGGTACCAGGAAAAATAACAGTTATTGCAATCTGCTAATACACAATGTTCAGTTTGTCCATCATGTCTATCGATACCGATGCCGCAGTCTACCACAAAGCTCAGCGAGGTCATTTTCATCGCAAATTGACAAGCAAGACTAGATCCCTGTTCTTCCGATCATTCGCATCATCTCCGTCGCCCCCGTCATCTCAAATTCCACGTCCCTGAATGCGCTCGGCAGCGATTCCATACGAAGAAAGCGTGTCGCCAACCTCGCAAGGATCAGGTCCAAACTCGACCTTCTCAAATCCCTCAGGGCGATCCTTCTCCAGAGCCATCTTGCCCATCTGCGCCTGGCATCGGAAGCTGCCAAACTTGTACTCGATGACCGAACGACCACCAGTGTGGGCTTGACCCTGAACGATCAGCTCGATAATCTCATCCACCTCGAAGACGAAGCGCTCTTTGAAGAACTCGGTCAGGGTCTCGCGGTTGACAAAGGTCGACTTTCCAGTGATGATCAGCACGCGGGTGGCGTTGCCGAGGGGAGGCTCTTCGCGGTACTTGACTCGGTTGTGAGTCACCTTGACCCTGTACCCGTTGACTTCAAGGCCCCGGGTGAGCGACTTGGAGAGGAGAATCTGGGCAGACTGGGGAGTGAAGAAGACGACCTTGGCAGCGGCAGTGTTGTGGCGAGAGTAGTCGGGAGCGTTGATGACAGTGCACCAGATGCGACCGACGTTGCGAATCTGCGCAAGGAGCTGCTGGTGGGTGACATCAGGGGGCAAGTTGGTCAGCCAGAGGGCACAGTTCTCCTCGGGCGCGAGGGCTTCGACGCTCGCATTGCGGATGCTGTGCTCGCCGCGATAGTTGCCGGAGAAGATAGTAGGGTCGGCAGGAGTAATCTCACGCTCGGTGCGATCGACAGAGGATCTCTGGTTCTGGGTGATGGCAGCCATGGGTCTGAAGCCACGAGTAGGCGAGATGGGCTGTGGGATCGAGGCGAAACCGGGAGGAGTGCTGGGAATGAGAGAAGAGAGGCGCTCGTTGTTGAGGTTCTGGCTCAAGTTCATTCCGTGAAGCTGCGGGAGCTGGGGCGACTCGGCAAGCTGACGGAACGGAGTGCCAGGGGTGGTTGGTGACTGAGCGTCCAGATGAAGCCGAGAGAAACGAGAGTTGGGTCCCTGCCAGATGGATGGGTTAGGGGAGAGGCCATCCAAGTTGCGGTTACCGTTGAAGGCGTTGCGGTTGCTTTCGAACGAGGACGCGGGCGGAGCAGTCGGCTGGCGAATAGGGGCGTTTGGAGCAGGCGACTGAAGACTGAAGTTGCCAAACCGAAGAAGACCAGATGGCTCCACGTGAGGGACTGGAGCAGAAGCATACATGTCGAGGCTGATGGGTGGCTGCGATCTGGGAACGACAGTCTCGCCAGAGCTACCAGAGCCTCCAGAGATGCGAGTGTTTCGGTTCCCCTGGTCACGAGCCGGACCGGGAGAGTTGTCGAGCTCAGTCATGGCTGCGATTGGATACCAAGGAGCGAGATTGCGAAAACTGGGAGAATCTCTGATGATCTGGGCCAATTCTCTGTTGTACCTGTCGTAGCTGGCCTCTGATATGCCTCCGTTGTTGTTGTTGTACCTGTCGATGTTGGCCTCTGTTATCTCTCTCGGGTCGGTGGGAGGAGTAGAGTGAGGTTGAGAGTTGGGAGTGTTGACCAGAGGACTTGAACTCTGAGTCTGAGTATCCGGAGTCTTTGGCGAAGTCATGCTGGTGAAAGTGATATCCAAAAATTTGCTATTGTGTGCTGAGGTTGAATAGTAAATTGACACAATACCCAAGTGTTCTATTGGGGAGCGGATGAGTTGAAGTCCAAAAGTGAGGAAAGCTGGGAGCAATTTATAGAGGCAGGGGTGACGTAGTGACTTGGCTATTGTTTCCAGCAGATGAATGAATCCCAAAAATTTCTGAATGCTCTTTATTCGGGCATTCGATTAATGCAGCTCGGGACAGGCAGCTTTTTCTCCCCATTCATTCAAGAAGCCGGCGTCGCCACTGGCAGAAAAAGCGGAAGTGGATCTGAGAAACACCCAGGCGGAGCTGTATTGAAGAGCAAGACAAGATGAAAAAGAAAGCTCATTCACGGCGGCAGTGCCATATATTTCATTTTCTTGCAAAGAGAATTTGTTGCTGTTGCTGCTGGTTGCCAAACATTGGGTGCGCAAGAGGCGTGGGTCGGTTTGTCCCCCGTGGGTGCGCGCGGGTAGCCGCGCAGAAAAGGGACGAGACATACGGAGCGGTCAAACAGGCAAAGTATAAAGAGGCGGTAAAGGTTCTTTTAGGTCAGAAGTCATTGGCTGGATCGATGAGTGTATGCGTGATTCCTCGACTTTTCTTTAGCTTAGTTGGTTGTGTTGACAAGCGTGGTCCAACCTACCGGTATGCCTCCACGGCCTTGCCACAAATTTTGAAGCTCGCAGCTAGCAAAACTATGTGCCATCTTTTGTTAAAACGTTTGCGCGAATGCACTCGAAGGTGTACAGCATCTGCATGCTCATGTTATGCCCAAAGGAAAGGGTGGCTCCAGGCGCCGGACGGAGTCCCCGTGAAAGAACAACTCGGACATTCTAGAAGGCTTAGGTGGTCCGTATTAATTGGTTTGACCTAGATAGCTGTAACGCGACGCTCAAATCTAGGAATCCTCTTAGTAAACTTGTCCGGATCATCCCTCGCGCCATCCTTCCAGTACTCGTACTCAATCCACGCATTCTCCGGCATCTGCTCTTCCATGGCAGCCATCCACTCTCCCAGCTCCGGGCTCAGCGGAATCACTCCCGTCTCCAGCACATATTGGTCCCAAAGTTTGATGAGTGCTTGCAGCCGCTCGGGCTCTTGCTCTGCCAGATCGTGCACCTCGCCTGGATCGCGAGCCAGGTTGTACAGCTGCCAGCGCTCCGGGCCCTTGGGCTTCGGGATGAATACAATCTTCCAATCCCCTTTGCGGCAAGCGGCTCGGCCACACGTCTCCCAGCCGTTGATGAATTCTTGCTCGTGGATGCGCGATGCGGAACCGGACAGATAGGGAACCATGGATTTCCCACGCATGGAGACGACTTCGCGGCCTTGGTAGGTAGGAGCTGGATGCTTGACGCCAGCCATGTCTAGGATAGTGGGAGCAAGGTCCATGACTGTTGCGAATTGGTGCGTGATGTCGTTGGGCTTGACCGTCTGGGCGAATGAAGACGGTGGTTTCATCAAGAAAGGAACTCGGACACCGCCTTCAGTCGTGTACGCCTTGTAGAGTCTGCTCGGCGCAGTAGCCGCCTGAGCCCACCGCGGGCCATACCAGATGAACGAGTCGCCATTTCCAAGGTTATCAAGGCTATTGTTGTAGTACTTCTTGAGGTGCTGAATCATGGACCCTTGGACGATCGGGTAGGCCTCGTAAGCAGCACCTTCGGCGCCATTGTCCGAGAGGAAGCATACGAATGTGTTGTCAAGCTCTCCAATGTTTTCCAGGTAGTCGACCACCTTGCCGACATTGACATCAATGCTTTCAACCATGCCGGCAAAGACTTCCATGGCGCGGCACGAGTTGGCGCGTTCCTCTTCGCTCATATCGCTCCATTCCTTGACTTCTTCGGCCACGACTGGGTGAGGCTCAACATCTTGGGCAATTAAACCCAGATCCTTGAGCTTTTGGAGGCGCTTGAGACGGAGGGCATCTGGGCCGTCATCGTAGACACCTCGGTACTTTTTGATGTACTCTTGAGGAGCTTGGAGAGGCCAGTGAGGGGCAGTAAAAGGCAAGTAGGCAAAAAAGGGTCTTTCGTCCCCTTCTTCTTTCCAGTCTTTGAGATACTGCAGCATCTTATCACCGTACCCATTCGATGAGTACCATCCGTCGGGCAGTTTGCGGACGTATTCCCCATCTTCGCTGTGCAGGGCAATGACACTCATGGTCAAGAACTCTGGTGACTGCTCCCCGGTTTCAAGCTGTGGCTCATAGGCATAGTGGTTGCTGCACGCTGGCAAGTGAGCGAAGCTGCGATTGAAGCCCCTAACTTTGGGACTTCTCTCGGGTGTGAGACCGAGATGCCATTTACCAGCCATCAGGGTCTGATAGCCAGCGTCTCGAAGAATCTCGGGCAATGCCACGACTCTTTCATTGAGGTAGCCTTCATATCCAGGCATACCACGTTGAACATTGGTAAACATGGTGCCATTCGGGTCGTTCTGTCCCGAGACGTTGGTCCACTCAATCAGGTTGCCCAGGCCGGCAATGTGATGGTCAGTCCCGGTCATGATCATGGCTCTGGAGGGTGAACACGCGGCCGCGGCATGAAAGTCTGTAAAGCGAACACCATTTTTTGCGAGCTTGTCCAGGTTCGGGGTATTGATCTCGCTGCCGAAGGAGGCAATGTCTGAGAAACCGAGGTCATCGGCGACGATAACGAGGAAGTTGGGTCTCTTTGGAGCAGCCATGGTCACAATCTAAGCAAGCGTAACTCCTCGCGATGAATTGGAAAGTTACCTGAATCTCACTCATCGTCCGAGTGCCGAGCTGTTATACCTGATCCCAGAGTCTCTCAGTTAGTGGGGTTAAGCAGGTCGTCGTCGGATTTGTCCTCCAGGCCGAGTTCCGACGTCGACGGTTACATGGCCAGCGACCTATCAGCTGTTGAAGCTGGCTGTGGGATTGATGATCAAATGCGCCACGCGGGAGATGGGCAACTTGATGATTGTAGGCCCGTCCACATTGGCGCGGCTTCGGGTTTGAGTACAGTGCATCGGCTTGTCGGGACTCGCCCAGCTGGCACCGGCAGCTTGCGAGCACGCGATATCTGGTTAATTCCGTACACTGAAAGGAGAGGGATGCATTTCCATATGTGTGATGTGTCAGCAATGTCATGGCGACTTCGGCTCGAGGAGGGGATGTTGATGTAATGGGCAGACAAAAAACCAGCGATTGACGCTTCTAGCACCCTAAGGTCTTAGCTGCTAGTAACTAGATTATGGTATCAAGATGAGCCTAAACTTGTCTAAGGAAAAGAAAATATAGTCTTAAAAGAATAAGATGATCTTATATCCATAGTATATTCTTATGAGGAGAAGGATATGTTTATGATGATATCCTGATGAGCGCAACATCGGGAAGTATCGGGCGTTGGTTCTTTCGTTTCCCTACCTACTGTGTCATGTCGGTTGCACTCTTTCAATGGCGTGCTTTCAGACAAATTCTCCATTATTGGTATCTAACTTCATACAAAGGAAAAGGAAAAGCGCTTGCTCAAGATCAATCTAGTCATACAGTGACTTGTCAACATCTCCATCCTTGCTCGCGTGCGGACTCGTCACCTTGATGCCATTCTCCAACCGCGACAGCGTCATCAAGTATCCCTTGTGATCACACCAGCTCCGCACCATCTTGACTGCCGTCTTGATTTCTCTGCCGTTCAGCTGCCACAGCGACAGCTCCGCAATATCCTCATCATCCAGCGGCTTCTCATCTGAGCTCGTGCCGCCCTCGCCCTCGCCCTCGACTTCACCATCTCCATCCGTGTTGGCATTCACAGGCGTCGTCGACCCTGTAGCAGGAGTGTCGTCTGTGACGTCCGTGATACGGTTGCTCTGCTGTGGCAGACGTTGCAGGAACTTGCGCCAAACCGTCTCACGTGCCTCCCGGCTGAGGGACTTGAAGAGCAGGTGGAGGCTGACTCTGCTACGGAACGCAGTGTCGATCGTGTGGTACAAGTTGGTCGTGAGGAAGATGATGCCGCGGAAGTACTCGAGCTCGCGGAGGAAGATGCTCACTAGCTCGTTGCGGTGGATGTCGTTGGGGTTACGCTCAGCCATGAAGACGTCTGCCTCGTCGAGCAAAATAACAGCGTTCCACTCCGTCGCCATTTCGAAGACGCGCTTAATGTTTGCGCCCAGGGAGGCAGCGTTGATGCCCAGGTCTTCTGCTTGCAAGTAAAAGAGTGGGCGATGAGTGCGGTCTGCAACAGCTTCGGCCATGAGGGTCTTTCCCGTACCCGGAGGGCCGGATAGCAAGAGGATGAGGCCTTGGCCTTTGCCGACAATGACATCCTCCATAGCCTTTGAGGTGCCGTTAGTGAGGGTGTGGCTTTCAACGAAGGACAAAACCAGATCCTTTTGCTGTTCGTCAAAGACGAGGTGCGAATAGGCTTGGTCGTTCCACACAATCGGCTCAAGATCCTCAACATAGAAGTAGACTAAGATGATCGTTAGCACAAGTTTGAGACGTGGGGGACTTTCAAATTAAACTCACCCCAGATCTTGTTCTTCAGGGCGTAACCCCCGATCAACTCCGACATGAAGGCCAGTTCATTGGGTTTCTGGAGAAGCTCTTCCTTGTTCTTGGCCTGTTCCTCGTCGTTGAGCCTCTTCTGCTGAGATTTTGAGCTCTTCCCCTGAGGTTTGGCCTCATCTTCAAGCTCCTGTTTACGCCGGCGACGTGAGACTTGGACTCTCTCAATCTCGGGGTCCTTGTTCTCTCGCTTCCCTTGGGCAAGATGGTACTTGTTGTAGCCCACCATATCGACAAGGACACGGCATTCGACATTGTGCTTTTCGACGCTTTGGTCTCCGGGATGTAAGGCAATGCCATTGTACGAGCAGTATGTTAGGCCCTGGAGATCAAGTACCTTTCTGCCTCGCGCAGTCAGGCGTTCCATGATGGAGTGTTTGTCTTTGTGCATGTCGAATGGGTAATGTCGGAGCTCGCGAATTGGCTTGTTGCCGCTAAACTCGTTGATGGTCAACGACTTTTTCCTCCAGACGAACTCCTCCCCGTTGAAACTCATTATTTTGGCCGTGAGAACGAGCTGCGCAACGCCATCACTGCAGTCGTATTCTGTCCCATCGACTTTGCAAATGAACTCGGAGTTGAGGCCATAGCTGTAGGCTGTGGAGTCGCGGGGGAACAGGGTCCAGGCTGTTCTGAAGTCGATGAGACCCTTTTCGAGGAGATGGTGCCTCTTGGCCCTCAAGTCGCGGAAGATCTCGTCAAGAACTCGAAGGAACAATTGGAGGAACCCCTTGAGCGGCTCATCTTGCTTGGTTTCGCGATACAGTTCTCGAATGTCATCTTGGCAGAACCAAAGTGGGCGGAACGGCTCCTTGAAGATGGCAATGTCGTGGACATCAAGGTAGATGTTCTCCTTCTTCAGGATGGGCTCGAGGGCGGCGACCAGTAGGGGATTCTGTACATCGACCCGGTGGTACTTGAGAGGAAAGCGGCCGGACACTCTTCCCTTCACAAGGTCTTTGATCTTGTACACCTTGATGGCGACACGGTCCTGGGCACGGGCGGCGGATTTGGAAATCTCCCGTGGAGGATACGGCTGAAAGTCGAAATCATTTCGGCCATCGGAGTTTTTGCCTTCATAGAGAGTCTTGATGACAGTGTCGGCACCAAAGGTTGGGTCCTTGGAAGAGATTTCCTCAGCTTCTGTCTCTTTGTACTCCTTCTCCAGGTCAAGAGGGGCATCAAGAGGCGAGTCTTTGCGGTTGGTGAGCTTGCATCGCCATTTCCAGATCAAGTCGGAGGTCTCATCACGAATATTGTCGAGGCCCATCTTGACGCGTGATCTTCTCCCGACGTACACGCTGGACGAGGCGGATGAGGAGGTGGTCGAATAAGAATAGCGACGCAGCAGGGTCATATTTGAAGGTTTTTGAGATGGCGAGGGGGAAAAGAGTCCTGGCAGCGCCAGAGAGAGTGGAAGTCTGTTAAACTTTCTCCTCAGTTACCGGAAGCAAGGGACCACAAGTCAGGCTGTGGCTTGCGACTTGCTGCCATCCGAGTGGTTTGTTGTCTCAGTCCTGCATGGGGAAACGGCAGCCTATTGATCGTATTGACGGGGGTGGCTTGGTTTAGGACCTGTTGCCTGGTGGTATCGTCGCCTCGCCGAGGCGCCATCGACAGCCAGCGACATGCGAGCACAGCATCCGGCTGCGTCGACAAAGGTAGACAATTCCGGAAAGTGGGATGATCTGCTTGGTTCGCAACAAGGCGTTCAGCTAGGCCAGCCAGCCCCCGCGCCGATTGACTCACTGATCAAAGCGGCACATCATGGCTGCGTCCAATGTCGATGCACCTCAGCTAGACCAGGTTGCTCGACGTTGTGGACCAGCAGCCGAAACACGGAGCCTGATTCGCATGCCATCAAGCAGTCGGATTGCGTCGATCATGGTCCGATGCTGTCAGCTTTGCTGACTGCGTGGTCGTGCCCTTTGTTTGGTGCATTGGCTGTTGGTGATGTAAAGATGCTACCGTGGGATCAACTTCCTTACCATCAAAAGTCCGAATCAAAAGTCCGACAAGCCCCACCCCCAGGTACCTTTCTAGGACTTCAGGACTGCCCCGCTCGCTAAAAAGGAGCTTGGGCCGCCTTAGCTCCAGCACTCAGCTAGAGGACAAAAAGACTGGGGCAATGAGATAAATCTTCATGCCAGAACAAGTATAAATTTACCTTGATATGTAGTCAAAACATTCAAAGAATCTTCATACTAGTATTCAGAGCTTTAGCTACTCTAGAGGCTAAATCTTTCCGACGTTATCCCAAGTTTAAGCTTGCTAGAGCATAAAGATAAATATCATCAGTTCTTTCTTTTCTGACTGCGGCCGAGGCGCTTAAGCTCCCCTAGCTCCGCTGCACCCAGAACCCTTCAGCCCTGTTGCGCCCTGAGCTTCCCGTCCCCGCCCAAGGCAGCCACGCAAAGGCTAAATAAAAGGCTCTCTGCAAGGCACCTCAACATCCTCATATTTAGCTTGTCTGCCTCTTGACCGAGACTATCTAAACAAGTGGCTTTAGATTGTTGCTAAAAGCGCCTTTGGTCGAAGGACAGTGAATACGAGTTTTCAAGGCAAAGAGGCAGCCAGCGAGGCAACAGGATTGATGCCCCCGATTGTTGGGCGATCGACAATGGCCGGAGTGCGAAGCAACCGCCGCATTGAACGAATCACAATGAAACGCGGCGACAGCCCCATTTGGTCAGAGATAGATGGGAAGAGGGGAAATTGACTCTCCAAGCTGTTTTCTGATGTGCTCGATCCCTCCTGAAATATCTCTAGGCAGCATGTTCGTATCAAGTTGCCTTACCCTGCATTGAAGCGCGATGGGAAAGCTGCTACATCATTAGGATGCGAGGGATCCTCGTTGGAGCGAATAATTCCTGAAAGTTACTAGCCCCATCTATTCGCGATCACCCTTGATAGAACACTTGCCTCGGCCCTGTTAGAGATGTCCGATTATGGTGTCTCACACATGATGCAGTTCTAAAATAGACTGCTGACACGACTTGCTTCGTAGCTTGTTCCCGAACTGAATACCGTCATCACCTCAACTCTATGAATTGTTCTGGCTCAGCCGTAACTAGAGAGCCTTCAGCAATCCAAATTGGTGCATTATGTAGCTTAACAAGTGATACTCAATCGCCTCGCATTACGTTTGCGAGGAAGACTGACCGAGTTGGCATTCATGATCTCAATTATGGTCACAGATTTCAACAAGCGGGTTTAGCTCAGTTGGGAGAGCGTCAGACTGAAGTCAAACTTCAATCATTGATATCTGAAGGTCATGTGTTCGATCCACATAAACCGCACGTTCTTTTTTTTGCCCTAAGCTTGCCAGCATCATCGTGTGTGGGTGGAGTGAGTGGATGGGGTTTCCCTTTTTGCCCCTCCATAATGATCGTTGATGGTGCTCGAGATATCACTGTACCCGTCTGTGTCAAGCCGCTCAAGCTGGATTAGACTTCTCTTAACTGGGAGAAAACGCTGAAATGATGTTGAAGGACTCATCTAGGGCCAAGACAGGCCTATTATTTTGTATCTCTGTCGTCGTTTGACGCTACGCTGGCCGTCGAGCATTCCTGCATTATAGCATTCCTAGCCGTCTTCACTACAAAGCTGAAGCATATAATATCGCGATGTTCACGCGCCGTCGACGAGAATCCTGATTGATACAACATAGGCCGGCGTTTGTTTCTACGGCGAGCCTCGTTGGACCACTAACCTTTGTAAGCGTGCGAGGCTACCATAACTTTCGGACATCACAATATTTCACTTCATGCTCTCGTTGAGCCAGGAGACTTGGACCTTAAAGACCGTGAATGATTCCTTTCCGTTATTTTGTAGTGTCCCTGCAATATTGTTCCTCGTGATGCCGTTCCGTGCCTTATCCTCAAACAAAAAGCCCCCGTCTACCGTAAACACCAAAAAACAGAAGCCATCCCATCCCAACCCTCTTGACCAAAGCATGTTCCTGCCTATTCGTATGTAATCTCCATGTACCGCCCTAGTCCCGGGATCGTAGTCCCCTCCTTACACCAGTCTGCGCAGCCCTGCCCTTCTTGACGACTCCAGTCGGGCTTGCACCCTTGGCCTTGGTCTCTGTCGCCGCCTTTGCAGCTCGGCCTCGCTTTGTCGCAGGTGCATCAGCGCTTTTCGCACTTGGAAGCTCACCCTTTCCAGACTTGGCCTTTACAGCTTTTCCGCGGGTCTTAGGCTTTTCTGGCTCTTCCTCTTCCTTCTCCGCGGCCGGCTCTGCGGCTTTCTTTGTGGCGGCGCGGCCGCGGGGCTTCTTGACAGGTTCCTCCTCGTTTTCCGCGGGAACGTCTTTGGCCGCCTTCGACCGAGTAGATTTGGTTCGTGCAGGAGCCTTTTCCTCAGTAGCGGTCTTGGTTGCCTTTGCGGCACGTCCAGCCCTACGCCCAGTGGCGGGAGCCTCCTCCTTAGGGGCTGGCTCCTCAGCCTTTCGCGTAGTGCGGCGCTTCTTGGAGGGCGGTTCAGGGGCTTCTGTGGCTGCTTCGGGTTCAGCGGCTGCTCGCTTGGCCCGGCCGCGTTTCTTGGTAGGCTCTGTCGCGGCATCTTCGGTGGCCGTTGCTGAGGCGGCGGCTCTTCCACGTCGCTTGGGAGCTAGTTCGGGCTCAACCGCAGCATTCTTGGCCATCTTTGTAGCTGTTGCGGCGGCTCCGCGCTTCTTCGCAGGAGCAGGCTCAGCTACCACATCGTCAGTAGCCTTGGAAGCTGCCGCTCGTCCACGGGTTCGCTTGGGAGCTGCAGCTGGGGCTTCCTCTTGGGCAGCCTTGGCCGCACGACCACGTTTCTTGGTCGGCGGCTCCTCGGCTGGGGCATCATCGACAGTTGCTGCGGCACGACCACGCTTTCTGGTCTTAGGTTCAGCAACTGGCTCTTCAGCTGGTTCCTCTTTGGCTGCCGCAGCGCGACCACGCTTCCTCTTGGGCTCAGCAGGCTCTTCGACTTTGGGGTCGTCAGCCTTCTTCGCTGGGCGTCCGCGCCTCTTGGGGGCCTCTGCAGGTTCATCAGCCGTGGCTTGTGTATCTTCCTTAGGTTCTGCAGCAGCTCGGCGACTCCTGCGGGCGGCAGGCTGAGGTTCAGCCACAGGAGATGCAGCAGTAGCGGCCTTCCTGGCTGGTCGGCCTCGCCTGATCGGAGAAGGCACAGCCCGTGGCTTGACCGGGCGCCCGGCCTTCTTAGCAGAGGCTACACCGGTCGATTGAGCGGCGCTCTGGGGTGCCTCGACCTCGGGCTCTGCGGAGGACGGTTGAGGGGTGTTCTTCGGAGGTCGGCCACGCCGCTTGGGGGTTGAAGCAGGTGTCTCGGATGTTGCCGCTGCGGCACGAAGCCTAGGAGCGGTTTTGGGAATCTTTGCTGCAGTAACCCTTCGAGGAGTAGATGCGGCCTTGCTGGCACTAGCAGCGCGGCGGCCTCTCACAGCTGGAGCCTTTGCGGCACTTGGTACAGCAGCTGGAGTAGCATCCGACTTTCGAGGGCGGCCTCTCTTCCCGGTGCTCGGAGCTACAGCTGGAGTGACAGCGGCAGGAGTGGCAGTGGCAGTGGCATCACTCTTACGGGGACGCCCTCGCTTCCTGGGTGTTTCAGCCGCAAGGGCGGATGCGGGCATAGACTTTCGCGTACGTATCGCGACCGATTTCACAACCTTCTTGGCGGCGGGAGAGGCGGGTGCGGATGCGAGGCTGCGACGGCCACGAACGCCTTTGACAACAGACTTGGCAGCCTTAGTGAGAAGATCGTTGTCGGTGCGCCGGCGTCGCTTGGTAGATGATGGCGGTGCGGCAGAGTCGTCTGCTTCAACGTCGTCGGGGACGGGTACTTCGGACTCAAAGGTAGCCTTCTCAGGCTCTGTCATGGACTTGAGCTCGACGACTAGGGACGGGGTTGAAAGGGCCCGGCGAGCGTGCGGACTGTCTGGTTCTGTCGGGAGAATACCTCCTGGAGGCGCTGACATCCGCTTGGCCGACCCCGCTTCGATGGAAAGCAGAGGGCCTTTGGCAGCACTCGAGCTCTCGGCGGGAGGCGACGAGGGCGCTGGTGGGCTGGGAAACGTTTCTGGGAGTGTATCATCGACAGCCCTGTCGTTTTCATCGCTCACTAGCTCTGTTGGTGTCTCCTCGACGCGCTCGCTCTCGGCAGCCTTGTCCTCCTGAGAGAGGTCGGGCTGTTTCTCCGAGGACTGGATGATTGTTTCGGTGTGCTCGTGGATCTCAATTCGCGACTCGGTGACATCGGCTCCAAGAGCGAGGCTCTCGTCTGGTCGCGGCTCCTCGATGGTGGGTTGATGGATAATGGCGTCATGTTCAGCGCGCGCAGATTCCTGAAGAGGCGAAAACGGGGCAGTTGCGTCTGCGAGTTCCGGAGGGTCGATGTTTCCTTGAAGCGTGGGCTCTTCTTCAACATATGGCGTGGAAAGACCAGATGGCTGAGCTGGCAGATCAGGCACCGCAGGCGACGCCAACTGAGGACTGTTGACTGAGACATCAAGGGCCGACGAGTCGCGTTGCCATGGCCATCTGGGCCCGGGATTCGGGCTCAGGCCAAGCGATGGGGCGACCTCTGCAGCGGTCGAACGGGGGAAAAACATGGGATTGAAGAGAGGCGACGTCTCTGGGCGATACGACTCGGCAAAGGAAGCATCGTCGGCTTCAATGTCATTCGCAGGGCCAGCAATCGCGTTTGGCGCACCGGGCGACGACGATGCGACTGTCGCGCGCTGGCCAAAGCCCAGCCAGCTCGACCGGCCGGAGCCAGAAGCGCCATTTTGGCCAAAGTTGAAGTCCATTGCGATGGAAGAAGAAGGGGAATGAGACTGCAGATGCGTTGGAGCCTACATGCAGTACAGAGTTTGATGGCAGGTGAGTTTGTTGTTGTGTGTTGTGGTGATGATGCGGAAGCTGGGGTGAGCTAAAGCTGGCGGCTTTGCGACGCGTTTTGGGGTCATGAGAGGCGCGTTGGCCATTTGGCTGACAATTGACGCGGGTCCCACTTTGGATTTCCGTTCCCGGGCGCCTGTTGGTGGTGACATAATTGTCCTGCTCGCAAGCAGCCTCGGCGAACCAGAAACAGCCATTCTCAATTCTTGGGCCGAATAGATCGTGGCTTGGCACTTGGCAAAAGACAACGCAGATTGAACCTCGATCGATGAGGGGCCAGTCCGTATAAGACGGACAGTATCAACTATGACTGCCCATGTTTACTTCCAGGTTTAATTTTTCTTTCTCTTTCCTTCTTCTGTTCCTAACCCCATTTCCATTACCTCACGATGCAATCAGGTCCACTGTCTCGGCTACACCGCGAAGTCGGATTGGCCGCCAACTGCTTCGGCTCAACCAACATCACATCGCAGTATCCCTTGCATGAACTCATGATGCAGCTGGCGACAACGGAGTCATATTCCGTCGAAATAAGCAACACGCTAACAATTCCTCTTCCCCCGCGTCAGCAGCCCTGATTCAGGCTCGACATGTGATGGACAATCAGTGTGATCCGTCATTAAAAGGCCAATCTCTCAAGCACAGCCACCGCCGAAGGAGGAGTCGCCCCGTCACGTCCCGTCAATGGAAATCACCCAATTCATCACCCAGTTTGCTCAGTGACGTCCTTTGCCCTAAACCGGTATCGCGAGGCCTCCTCAGGGTCCCCCCTCCCTGAATCATACCGCCATTTCCCGTAACAGGTAGCCCGAGCAGAGCGCATACATACGACTCAGTCAGTTGCTTTGCTGGCTGCTGCGCTTCTCGTCGGCCGTGCCCATCAAAGTGCCGATCCAACCAATTCCAAGAGTCAGCCCAGGCCCCGGTCATCTCGGGTTGTTCCCTAACATGACAATGACAGCCGCCAGTTCCTGACCTAGCGACTTGTCGTGGCGGGATACAGCGGTTTTGTTAGACGGCCGGGTCTTGGTGTTGATGCACCACCTGCGCCTATCCCAACAGCTTCACTCGCCGAGTCCCGAGCCCAGGGCTTGGCGGTAATTCGCTCATCAGCAGCCGCTTTCCTCCTTTTCCTTAAACAAGCTAACTCGCAAACTCTCCCGCCGGCTACGCGGCACCCAAAACTCCAACTCTGCGCCCGCAAACCCGTTCCCCGGCGCACGTCAAACCGCACTCCTGGGCCTCTAACCGCTTCCTCCAAGGCGTCGTCTAGTTGCGCGCCAGACAGGCTCAAGGAAACCATGTGGCGCCCCAGTCTCAACTTCGTCAACCTGCATTGTAAGTCAAGGTGCCGAGACGCGCGATCTTTCTTCATGGGAACCCTGTGGCTGACATGTGCTCTTGGCGCCGCGCCCAGATATCTACATCATTTGCATGGGTCTGTCCAGCTTTGTTATCCTCTATCCGCAGCGCAACATCAGTGCCATCGATGCCTATTTCCTGGGTGCCAGCGCCTCGACCGTTACTGGTCTAACGACGTAAGGGCAAAGCTTAGCTGTGGAGGGTGTGAAGCGGAAACGGGGGCTAATCACTGTCTCTAGACTTGATGTCAACGTGCTCAAGACGTACCAGCAGTTGTTCCTCTACTTTATCCCTCTAGTCTGCAACCTTGTCTTTATCAACATTTTAGTTGTCGTTGTACGTCTGATTTGGTTCCGCAAACACCTCCAGAAAGCCGGTTCGCACTCCCTCTTGTCCAAAATGGGCGACGTTGTGCTGACACTTTGAGGCCAGCCCCGACCCTCTTGCGACGCCATCGGCATCAAGACGATGTCGAGCCAAAGGAAGACCCTGAGATCGGCTCGAGGCCTACAGAGCCTCAGACCCCTAGTCCACGGCCCGTCCCTTCGCGCAGGATGACCGATCACACACCCGGCACTATAACAGAAGAAGACACGCTACCCCGGATCGAAGCCCGAAGTCGGACAGAGCCTGCTCCGGCACATGCCGCTCAGCGACCAGCAAAGGTCCCTGAGCCTGTCCCTGAAGACGATAAGGGCAAGGAGGCAGGGGGTGAGCAGGAACTGAGAATCACCTTTGACCCTTCTACGAATCACCACCCAAGACACGACACTGCCTTGTATATACCCGGACCTCGTGATCGTGATCAAGGTAAGTTTCAAGGGCTAAAGAGCGTCTTTTAATTAGCTAACTTTTTCTAGGCCTGCCGCTGGTAGAGCTGAATGGCGGCCGTCTCAGCAGAGACGGTGGGCGCGATGGTACAGTGATTCATTTCACACTCTGATACCCTCACTAAACCCTCCTTCAGATGACGATATAGAAACCCTCACTCGCACCCATTCAACGCCAGTTGGTAACTTCCGACTTCGCCGTCGCCGCAGCGCAGGTCTTCGCATCTCCGAGGCACGCTCCATGGAGCGCGTTGCCACTGTCGCTTCGTCCCTCTTCGTAATTGGCAGTACCCGGGATACGCGCAGAGAACGCTCCCTTGCGACTGCGCCGACTCTGGCTGCTGGCGATTTTCCACAGCTGTCGCGCGAGGTCACGATTGGCCGCAACTCCATGTTCCATAACCTGTCATCCAAAGATCGGGAGGAACTGGGTGGGATCGAATATCGGAGCTTGAAGCTGCTACTCAAGATCATCCTGTGTAAGTGCATCAACCCGAGATTTGACAGCATATCTAACGGCTTTAGCCTACTTCTTTGGTCTTCACTTAGTTGGCATGATCTGCCTTATTGGATGGATCCAATACGCTCCCTCCAAGTATTCGGACCACCTTGCCGAGTGTGGCCAGAACAAGATCTGGTGGTAAGCCCTTCCCTCCCCAAAATCATAGAGCTGTTCTCACTGTTCTGAACATAGGGCTATATATTCTGCGCAGACCATGATTACCAACCTCGGCTTCACGCTCACCCCTGACTCGATGATTACTTTCAACGACGCTCCGGCTCCCATGCTCATCATGAGTTCCCTCGCCCTTGCAGGCCATACTTTTTACCCCGTCGCTCTTCGATTCATCCTCTGGACCATGTCGAAACTCGTTCCGAGACAGTCTTCCCTTCAGGAGCCACTGTCTTTCCTCCTCAATCATCCCCGTCGGTGCTACACGCTGCTCTTCCCCAGCGGGCCGACCTGGGCGCTTTTCGGCATCCTGGCTCTCCTCAATATTATAGATATTCTCTTCATCATCCTACTAGATCTCGACAACCCCACTGTCGCAGTCCTCCCGGGCTGGCAACGCTTCTGCGCCGCTGTATTCCAGGCAGTCAGCTCGCGACACACTGGTACAACCAGTTTCAACCTGGCCAACGTGAATCCCGCTGTTCAGACAAGTCTGGTGGTCATGATGTACGTCTCCGTATATCCCATCTCCATCGTCGTTCGAGCTTCGAACACGTACGAGGAGCGCTCTTTGGGGTTGTACGAAAAGAGTCTGCAGCTGGACGAGCAGCACGGTGGTTCATATTTCGTTACGCATCTACGGAACCAGCTCAGCTTCGATTTGTGGTATATATGCCTTGGGCTTTTCTGCATTTGCATAGCTGAGTCGAAACGCATTATGGATGGGCAAGACCCGGTTTGTACACAGTCTACCTGGACCTAACCATGGCTAATATGACGATAGGCATTCACTATGTGGCCCCTCTTATTTGAGGCTTTCTCGGCATAGTAAGTGACACTCACCTCTGCAGCGAGTCACAGCTAACCATGTCAAAGTTGTAACGTCGGTCTCAGTTTGGGATATCCAACTATTGCATCCTCATTCTGTACCGAATATTCGACCTTTAGCAAGCTCGTCATCTGCGCAATGATGATTCGTGGAAGACATCGCGGACTACCTTATGCATTAGACCGTGCCATTGTGCTGCCCGACGAGAAGTCGCTGGGTGCAGAGACGCCACCTAATGATCACGAACATGACGAATAGATAGAAACTTCAGAAGCTGTCGCCGGCTTTCTAGAAACAGTTGAATATGCATACATTGTTGTCACGTCGGATAGATCATGTTTGTTGGATATTTTCGCATTTTAGGTAGCTTAGAAAGAGTCAAGATTTGGGGTTTGGGATTTCTATTCTCATGATTGTATGATGATACATCGTTATAGACATTTTCTAGAGCGGATAATGCCCGTCTACAATAACTTCATGCTTACAATGTTGTTTCTTATATCTCCCATCATCTTTTTTCCCCTTTTCGCATATTATCTTAGCTAAACACTTACTATGGTACTAGTTTCTTGCCCTAAATACTAATTAAAGTACAGAGGTAATAAATCTATACACTAATCATAAAATACGTAAAAGCCCATGTTAGTCTATACCTAAGTTTTCAGAAAGCTATTCTAAAGTCCTACCTAATTCTTTGATGCCTACTAGATCTTGCACCTCGGTATTCTACAGTCCGTCCTGTGTAGCTCCGCCTCGTAGCCTCTTCCCGAAGCTGTCTTTGGTGTCTTTCCGACGTGACCCCGAGCCCAACGAATAGCTTGTCCCATGGAATCGCATCTACTTTATCACCTGCACGCCGTGCGATGTGCTTGAGTGTGATTAGCTGAACGTCATATTCACTCAGGGAGTAGTCTGGAAAGGACCGATCGAGCATCTGTCGCTCCTCATAGGAAATGAGGCCCAGAAGGGCAAAGACTCTGTCCCTCGGGTCATTGCACTGTGATCGTCGATGAGTGACGAGAAGTTCCTGCAGCGATTGTGGCGACTGGCTCTCACGGTATAGAGTCCCCATCCGACCCATCACCAGAGTCAGCATGGGGAAAAGGTCGATGGCGCCGTCGAGGTAATCCCACAGCTCCCTGATCGTAGCATGGGGCTGCCAGAAGTTGGCTGCTTTGTACGCAATGTTGGTGAAGTCGGCCAACCTCATGGAGCTACCACCGCAGTTGACCTCGACATCCTTGTTGAGCAGAAATTCCTGTATAACCCAGAACCTGCTCCAGTAGGGCCGTCTGGCGAGATCAAGGATGTTATTCTCCCAGTCGCACCATTCCATTGGGCCCTCGACTACGGAAGGCCCCAGCCAGACGCACACATATTGGGCGCCGAGGTATGTACGGTCCATCTGGCCGACCTGAGCGTTGCGCTCTCGCTCGTCGCTTTGGTCGATGCAGATGGCATCAACCCAAAGAAAGCTAGGTCTCGCATCTTCGTAGAGCGAGAGCCAGGCCAGATGATGCAGGCAGGTCAACAGGTTGTATCTGACGGGGAACTCCCGGCCATCCAGTTCGATCTTCGCTGAGGCCTCGTCATCGCCCCAAGTGTATGAGACGGCAGCGTACGGGGGCGCTTCGCTTCGCGCAACCACGACGACTTCGAACCTCAATTCATGATCAAGTGGTCGCAATAGCCGAATGAAATCGGATGAGAGTCTTTCGTTATGGGCGAATTTTCTTGGACGTGCTGGACGCCTGGCCATCGTTTATGATGAGACTCTACCAGAGGCTGCATTTAGGAAGCGCCCGACAGCCGAAACAGTCAAGGTGGACCTTATTTTGTTCGTGGGGTCATGGGTCCTTTATTAAGGATTATCCTCTGATGAGGCGGGGTTAACGTGGTTCGCACGACAAGGCAGACTGGATGTACACTTTCAAATAGCCTGTATTCAAACTAGGCAACGGCTTACGACAGCCCTGGCAACTATTTACGTGTTAACGTCCAACTCGTCCTCTCCTTCGAGAAAGATCTCATGGCCTGAGCCTTCGTGCATCGCCAACGCTGTGAAGCAGCCCAACACCGCCACGGCAGCAACTCCCCACCATCCCCAGGCCACCATTCCTATATCAAGGCCGTAACCATACCACCACCCTCCAACAACTGGTCCGACTGTGCGGAAGCCCGCAGATACGCTCTGGCCCAGGCCATGAATGGTCCCCAATACGCTTGGGTGCGGACTGCAGTTGTTGAGCAAGATGATTGTTGCGGGTAGAGTAAATGTGCGAGCCATAACTTGCAGCAGCAGCACGAGGATGATTCCCGCCCAGATATAGGTACCCGATGCTGGCTCTGGCGGTTCCGTTGATGAAGGGAGGATGGAGAGATATGGTCCAACAAAGTAGGCCACCGGGAAAAGGATCAGAA
Source organism: Fusarium decemcellulare (assembly GCA_013266205.1). Taxonomy (NCBI): domain Eukaryota; kingdom Fungi; phylum Ascomycota; class Sordariomycetes; order Hypocreales; family Nectriaceae; genus Fusarium; species Fusarium decemcellulare. Next base: position 36,670 of record JAAGWO010000615.1, read on the forward strand.
ACCATCTGAAGGAGCGCATTGTCCCTAGTCGTCCTTGCACCTTGGGGTACATGAAGATCTGAAGAAGAATGCCAAGAAGCCCAAGGAACGAACTCGCCACTCCAACGGTCGAGGCCGGCATTCCAAGACCGCCCGTAAAAAGTAGTGGTAGCGATCGGGCGTAGGTCTTTCCTTCACCCCCAGACGAGCTGCTCGGTGTGCCGTATCGAGGAGTCGATAAATAGAGAGACCAAATGTTGGTGAAAGCTCCAAGCTGAAAGTCGTAAAAGGCGCTGTTGATGAGGGTGAAGCAGACATTTTGGGTCCAGATGCGGTGGAACGGCAAGTGAGCCATGACCTTTTTCTTGGCTGATCCGTTGGCAGCGGCTTTCTCATTGAGCTTGTCTTCGTCCCGAGAAGAGAGGGGGATGTAGCCAGCGTTGGATTTTCCGCCGGTGAAGAACTGTTTGATGTAAGAGGCGAGATGAAGGCCGGGGTCGTATAGGGCCCGTCTCTCCTTGGATGTCTATGAACTGTTAGGATGTTTAATTCGCCGTATGGGCGAACTTGGCTTACTTCTTCCAGGAATAGGATAGTGATGATGGTAGACATGCCGAGGAAGAAGGCATTGAGGAGACTAGGTAGCGCATAGGGGTAGTTTTGGATCCACTGGAAGCCGAACATGGATCCCGCACTGAAGTAGTTCGGGAGTGTCTTGGTAGGATCTGCCAGGATGCCGCCCAGGACTGGATTAAGGTCAGCTTCTGAACGATGACAATTGGTAGGGGAGAACAAACCTGGTCCGAGCATGCTAGCAGCGTTGAAGCTTAGGGGTAGAAGCAGAAAGGCTCGAGACTGATACTTCTTCTCGATGGTGATTTCCGATATCATGGTGCGGCTACCACCATCTCAGTCTAGGTCCTGACTTGATACAGGGAACATTACTCACATAATACCAACAGTGCCGTTGATGGCACCACCAAACGCCCTCCAGAACGCCGCCCAGAAGAAGGTCGTGGAGAATCCATAACCAACACACGACAAGGCCGTGCCGCCGAGTCCTATCACCAACGCCCACTTGCGCCCACACCAGCTCGCGTCTGCAATCTTGCCCCAGAGAATCGCGGTACAGACCTGCGCACCAGTGAAACAGCCCTGAAGAATGCCAGCACGCTCCGAGATACGTGAGTCGGATAACGAGCCATCCATGTCCTTGAGCTGGTAGAAGACATAGGCTTGCAGTGAAGCGACCTGGAGAAAGTCGGCGAGACGGCCTAGGAAGAGGACGAATAGTTGGTCCTTTCGGGGCAACGACATCCAGGAAACCGGGCCCTTCTGGACAGGTTTCTCTATCGGACTTCTTTGCTCCATGTCATCCCCATCAAAGCGGTCCAGTTGGTCATTGGCCATACTTGAGGGCCGTCGGTCGTGCCGTGATCTCAATCGTCGGTGACCTAAGCCGGCATCGTTGCTTAACGCGCCGGGAGGCATAATAGCTATGTGACAGGGGAGATACCTCGAATTTCTTGTAGACAAGAATGGTACGGGGAGATAGGTAGGCAGGGGTACTAGAGTACAACCGAGGATATTGGTGCGCTGAGCAACACAGAAGGGAATCAGGTGAGGAAAGCAAAACAGGGAACACGAAAAAATGAGAGATAGTAATATGAAAGAGAATACAGGCAGTGTGATTTAGGAATCGGCCGTCAAGATCTGGGGATGGTCATGAAGGGAGACAGTTTTAGGTGAGGAGAGAGAGGTAACCCAGCCGGCTGGTTGACGTGGGCGATGATAGGAAAGGGCCGCGTGGCGGCAAGTCGTTGAAGAGGCAGTGTCAAGAGGGAATGAATAACAATAGGAAAAGAATGAAGGTGTCGGAGTTACGCGGACGAGGGCATAGTCGATGCTACCGACGATGTTTGCTGTAGGACACGTCGTCGTCGAGGTAGACGCGGGAGTGTGACGACAAGAGCGATCAGATAACGCACGACTACAAGACAAGAGCACAAAACACCACTAGAACATGACAAAGCGGCACGAATGCGCTGGATCTCGACAAAAGCATAAGAAAAAACTCGCCTCACTCCACGCAAGCAAAACCCCACGGCCGGCGCCCATCCATCCATTCATCCCGAGAGGGACGATTCCAAGACGAAACCACCCCCCTCCCACTTTTCAAGGCCTGGCGCGCATGACAGGGGAGGTGTCTCTCCTGGGTCCTCGCTCAGGATGGAGATACTGGGCGCTTTCTTGTAACCAGGGGGTGCGGCACCGTTCACACCACAAGAGATGGATGCATCTCTCCACTCCTAAGGAAAAAGAAAGATTCTGAGAAACTTAAGGACAAGGTTAGATAAGATGACGGCATGTTTCGACGACCACAAAACTCCACCGTTAAACAAAGATAACCTTAGGTTCTCAATAGCTTCACGACCTCCTGGATCGGGATTCGGATATACCCTCCAATCGGGGCGGCATATATACGGCTCTTCTTCCACGCGTTCCGTACCTTAAACTCCGACTCAAAGAGCTTCCCAATGGGTCGAGTGATGCGGTCCCCTGGCGACTTGCACGGCTAATTAACGTGGGCGCTCTGGGTCTTGGGTGCTTTAGCGGCTTGGGCGCCAGCTGCAGCACTTACAGGGGGTGGAGTACTAAGAGCTGACACTGCGCCCACTGAAGAAAAATGTCAGGGGTTGGCGACATCATTCCTTGATGTCAACCTTGAATTGCAAGCCCTCAAAGAACTTTCCAATTAAGAGAAGGGATATGCGGAATCAGCTTCGAGCCAAGGAAAGAAACCGCCAAGCTTCTGTCATCTGTGCCAAGATTCACGAGCATCGAAGCGCCCCGGTTTATACGAATCCGCGGGTGAAGGCGCTCGGCGTCATCAACACCCATTAATGATCCCACTTCCAGCCCTTGACATCAAACCGGCGATTTTTAGACGCCCTCAAAAACGGGAATAAGCGTCTAACGCCCCAGAGCTCAAGCGCCGTCGTCGGTGTGGCTTTCATGCCCACGTAAAGCCACCAAAGCAGGTCCATGCCCAACGTCGTCGTCAGTAGCGCTCCCACTATCCCGGTGATCGTCCTCAAGTGCGAATCCGCGCTTTACTCGGTACAACAGCGTCGTCTCGATGGAACATTGCTCGTTCTCGCAAAAACTAGGAATCTGTGGATTGCCACAGAGATATTTCTCCGGGTGGTCGGTCGGACGGTCGGGAATACACCTTGTCCTAAGACCGTCTCAAGTTGATCATCATCTACTGCAAGGCAGGATCCCTGAAGTCGTTTAATTACTGGACCTGCGCACCGTTTTTAATGTCCTTGATTGAATATCTTGACTCTTTCTAGGCAATGATTCTAGAACCTTTCGAGAGAATCGAGGCGCCTTGTCCACTGCTTCATAGCGTGGCGTCAACCAATGCCTCCCACAACCCGATAGATCAGCAACCAACTCGCAGTGGAAATTATTTAAGGCTGAGGTGACGCATGCAGTCTACGCGGTAGACGTATTCAGCCGCGTACGTCTCCTTCATGATATTCAGCGCCATCGCGGATTGAGAAAGAAGCGCCTCATGACATCCCAGGATGAGGCAGAGCGTGGCCGATGGTGGACACAGCAGCAGTTCGCCGTGCACAACCACAGCCGTCAGCTTACACGGAGCGCCCCGATGGCAACAAAATCATGTCTCAAATCTCGGTGACGTTCCCACGCTCATCAACTTGGACTTGAGAGATTTGCTCCAAGATGGATGCACTCCTGAAGATCGCATCAGCCCTGTATGGCTTGGATCGCTAACCTGGTCAGGGATAAGAATAGCCAGTGCTTACAAAAGACATGCCCGGATATATGCACGCCAAAGCCGCTTAATAACCTTGGATGGAAGAACTACGTGAAACGGAAGAGTCTTGGCTGTAGCCACAGTGGCATTGTCCAGGGCAATCCGAGGTCGTGACACTTTACCTTTTGAGTCTGTCAACATATCGGAAGCAATCTTGCAACAATGTCTATTGTGTCTCAGGGACACAGGCGAGCGGAAGCATCGGTCATAGCAAGGACAAGGAATATGGCATTCCCCGAGACGGTACTAGTACATGATGCACAATCTTTGATGTGGTGATAGGGCAACAATTCGAGAACTGACACCAATCGACATTCAGTCAGAGTCAGGGATTGGAATAAGGGGTCCGCCCTAGACGCGCGTAAATTCTCCCACCATCCGCACTGTCGCATCAGAAGAAGCGTCGTTGGTTGATGTTGATGAAATCCGATGGAGACGTGGTCCGGGATGTGGATAGATTGGAGGGGCCGATGGCCCGGGCCCGACATCCGATTGCGTGTAAGAAGGATGTCGGTGCCGGCGAGACTGGCCAATGGAAGTCTGTGTTGTGTATCTTGATGTATTTTCTCGACGACACTTGGTGATGTAGAGCTCTTGTATCTGCAACCAAATATTCATGGCCTCAGTATCTTTCTGTTCAACTATAGAGAAACGCTCTGTCAAAGGGTATGACGACAATCCGCGAGACAATCGCACGGATAGCCCGCCTTAACACACAAGCTGTGGGGTTCCGCTCACCGGCGGCCGAAACACCGTGGACCTCCGGCCGGAGCTAGTGCTCAAGGCGGCCTCAAGTCGAACAACGTTGACCCTGCCAGCTTGGACGTCTCGATGCAATGCAAGATCAAACACAATCTCGACCATTAAATTATTACATCAGCAGTCTTCGGCATTAAACTACAATCGCCTTTACTAGCTGTTCTTGACCACCAATTGACGACGACTCGCTACGAAGAGGGCGGTCCGAATGACTGGCTTCTGGGCCGCGTAAGCTAGTGATTTTAAAGTGGAGGGGGAGAACCGGGGGAGAGGTTCTGAGATCCACATTCAAGATGTTCTGTGCTTGCTCTTTGGCGGCAGGTTCGTCTGATATGAGACTGCTGCTACATCGAGATTCATGGTTCCCCTGACGGCTTGTCCAATGTCGGCTCATCTTTGGAGATATCGGGCAGGGAACAGGAGACGGTAGGGTGAATAGCCGGCTAGGCGCTCATGATCTACAAGGAAGCATGATGGGATGCTTATCTGGGCAGACATTGAGTATCACGATCGAGAGTGGGCTGTACATGTAAATATTCTCAGCGCGCAAAGAGTAACGATTTCAAACAGTAGGGCTGGTGTCAAATTGACCCATCTACTCCAGCCTCGAAACAAACGGCGATATCCACTGTGGTAAACTGACGACAACCTCAAATATCCACACAATGACTTCAACCTTTCCTTGACCGTGCTGCAAGGGCACCCTCGCGACAGCCCCACCGGACGACGAGCCTCAGGGGCGTGTCCATAAGGAGAGGCCGGGGCGGGACGTTTCCCCACGTCTCCTGTGCCAGGGTTCCCAAGGACCCGACGTCCCGTTGAGCCATGATGGGATGGGATATCCAGTTTGATGCGCGGCCAAGCACTTGAAGCATTCCTGGGCAACAAAGCTTGGTCTTGTCTGGCTCAGGGACCGAGGACAAGAACACTGGGTCAGCTGGGAATTATGGGGAACCGGGCCTTGTTCGATGTACACGCAGCTGTTGATGGGATGTGGGAGTTGGTAGAGTAAAGGGCCATTTTTCCCATCCGGCGCGGTTGCAAGGAGAAGGTGTAAAAGACCAGAGTCGTCCTCTTGTTCAATCCTGACTCTTTCTGTTGTCCATCTTCATCTCATATACCCAGCTCTGGTAGTTCAGCTCAAGTGCTATCCATCATCAAACCACCTATCGAGCAGGATCCTCCTACCTCAACTCCTTCCACTCGCTTTCGCCAGAACCTCGCCATTCTTTCTACATTCTCCCGCTGTCCCTTTTATTGATACCCTCTTCGAAATCCTTCTACTTCCCCAATACCGTCACAATGGCCTACTCTTCATCATTCAAGCCTCGCCCCATCACCGACATCTTCACCAATGACACTGCCATCAACCGCCGCACCTGCACCCGCTCGGTGCCCATGAAGGTGCTCATCCTGGGAGTCGGACGCACCGGCACCGCATGTACGATTTCCTCGCATCTCCAAAGACTCTTTTGATACTGACATATCTGTGCCGTAGCGATGCGCGCCGCCATGAAGCAGCTCGGTTATGTCGACACATACCACATGATGAACTGCTCCATCGAGAACCCGCCCGACGCCCTCATGTGGATGGATGCCCTCTCCGCAAAGTACGACAAAAAGGGCAAGCCCTTCACTCGCGAAGACTGGGACCAGCTCCTCGGCGGCGCCCAGGCTGTCTGTGACTGGCCCGCCATCGCCTTCGCCAAGGAGCTCATCGAGGCCTATCCCGAAGCAAAGGTCGTTCTTACCAACCGAGACGTCGACTCGTGGCACGCCTCGACCATGAAGACTGTCTACTGGCGAGTCACCGACCCTGAGCTACGCTGGCTCTCCCACTTTGACTGGGCCGCCTCCATGTACTACCCCATGCTCAAGAAGTTCTTCGACACCTTCTTCGAGGGTGACTTCCCCAACCGCGGCAAGGACGTCTTCAAGCGCCATTACGAGGAAGTCCGCAGCCTCGTCCCCAAGGAGAACCTCCTCGAGTACCGTGTCACTGATGGCTGGGAGCCCCTCTGCAACTTCCTCGGCCAGCCAGTGCCCAAGGGCTGCTCGTTCCCCAACGTCAACGACAACTCGGACTTTGTGTCGCGCTCGCGCCGCAGGAACCGCAACCAGATGTACAATGTTGCGCTGCGATACGTCTGCACCACCATCCTGTCCGTCATGGCCATCTACACCATCGCCCGCGTGCTGTCCCTGATCTAATCGGCCGAGGCGGGCATGTACATGTATCCCGCGGGCGCGATACGCGTAAAGCACTGCGCAACAATGAGCTGGGATACATGAACGAGGACCGCAATGGGGTATGTGCGGACATGATGTACCATAGCCAAGGATTGAGTCCGAGAGCAAGGGGGTCCGACACCGGTGGGACAATCCCCGCCCGCTCAGGGGCTCCGGAGGGAAAATGGCGCTCCAAGTACCACTAGATGTGGTGCCATGTATCAATTCTTTCAAAGGAAAGGGGGAAACGGGAAAACGGCGCGACGAAGAGAACAGGTATCCATCTCGATAAGGCGAGATGTCGCGCTGTTCACTGCGGCTAAATCACTCTGGTGTGGAGGGCGCCAAGGCTGGGCAAGGTCTGCTTAAGCTTAATGTGCCATCAACCCACATGTCGCTCGGCGTTGGCAGGTTTAATTCCGGATGTGGCAGCCAGATGCCCTAGGTAACTTGATAGAGGTTACTGTCGATTGGTTTCTTGTAATGGACTAGGCGTTGTGGGCGCAACGATTATAGAATCAGGCTTGTCAAACAATACATTACGTGCTTTGCTCAGATTGAGTTAAAATGTGTGACTGAAACAATCCTCATCTTGATTAAAGGTTAGATTTTGGGATTGTTTAGTGTTAAGAAGCTAGGTCAAGCAATCCGGCATCTAGCATGCCGAGAAATGCATGTTGGAGGGCATCACCATTAACTAAGTAGATGCTGTGCCACGTCGAGGAGTTATGAGGCACCGAAAGGACCAATTCAACGGCTTGGTGACATTCTCCAAATTTATATCTATCCATTGATCTTGCCAGGTGTATAGATTCCCCCTCCGTCATTCCATCGGTAACCCATGGTGAAGTTGTCTAATTGAATGGACGAGAGAATACCTAACACGGGTTGCAGCGTCTTATTTAGGTATTTAACACCCTATTCAATACTCAAAGATGAAGAATGCTTAATAAAAGTGTATGAGAAACATCCAGGCCCTCGTGAACCAAGTGACGTTGAGGTTGGAATAGCCTCACGTATCCCAGCCAATCCCACAACACGGAACCTACACGCCCCTCTCCCTGGTTCAGCCCTACACATGTGTCCCAGGGTCAAGAAAGTTGAGACAATCTGGGGCAGCCTGGTGACATTCTCTGGCTACGATCTCGGGGTTGTTGATCTGTTTTGACAACTTGACCGGGGCCAGATGGGCTAGGGCTGTCACGTCATCGGAGGGTTGGTGACGCGATAGGGAGAATTGGCAGCGGTGGGTTTGAGCTAGTGAGGCGTACATATTGGTGAAAATGAGGGTCTCTAATCTCAGATTGAAGGTCTCTGATGTCCTAGACTCGGAGAAAACTGGTGTTTTTTGTTAGAGCCCAAATTGTGGATGGCTTCTGTATCATACCCGCTCTCCGTCTTCCAACCGCTCAAGAGCTTACCAGAGACTTGTACTTGAGTAAGCCCTGCACCAGCTAGGGGCATCGTCTACGAGTTTTAAATGAGTATGCTACGTGCTGAAGAATTGCCTGTTTGAATGACGCTCGTTGCGCTTCCTTCATGCCGGCTTGCCTGCTCCAGACATGCCCCCAAAAACGTAACCGATGGGAAAACAGAACTAGGTGTTTTCCAAAGCGAATTACCGTAGAGAGTCAATGTGAAACAACAATTAGTATTATCAACCGTCCTTCTGCACGGCTCAAAGCTCGAGTTCTGAGAGATCCATGTTGGGGTAGAGTCGCCCGCCAGCTTGATTGCGGTTCATTTTCGAGCCCAAAGATACACAGAACGATGACTTTTCTCATCAAGAAAAGCTCTTAAGTCAAAGTTCCATAATATCAAATATTAGAGCATTCGGCTAGATAGTTAGGAAGCAGTCGTCGAGTTCCGTGCTAGAAGTGGTTGCGAAGTGCCTCAGCAATTCGAAACGACTATGCTGGTGTCACGGCATGCTCACATTACCATTGCCGGATAGCATAAGAACAGTCTCATACTGCAGTAATAAGACCGAAAACAAAATTCCTTGGGCAAAGGAGCGACAGTTTGTCGAGGCATCGCCTCCTCTTATACGTGCCACAAAGGCGGCGAAGCGCCAGGGGCCCGCGATCCGTGCCTCAATGCCCCAGTAGGCCGACAGCCGGATACGAGACGTCCAATCACAGCATTCGCTTTTGATGAGATCTGCTATTCTTTGGGGAAACGATGCCGCGGAGAGATCCGCCTTTTCTAGTTCTAGAATTTGAGATGAAGAGCTTGATTCGCTCCGTCGTAGCATGTCAAAGTTGCAGAGCAGGGGTGGGGTCAAGCGACTGGTGACGGCTTCGTTTGCACCAACAACATGGAACTCGCCGCGTTTTGCATAATTTCGTACATAGACTTGTACAAGAACAGTTTCCAAGCATTGATGGAATAATATGTCCCATATGGTTAGCATTAATAGGTGGTCCTAGTTCTTGTCTCAATCGTGACTGCCGTCTCAACTTCCGCCGGGCAACTTATCCGAGGAACACTCAATTGTGCTCACATGGCTACAGATTTGGCCGTCAACACAAGAGTCTGGGCATAAGGCTTAATGCTCACTCAGTACGGGTACCATGATTCCATAGCCCCCCAGGTCGGCAAGCACCCACGACAACGTCTCAGTGTCACCATCAGCCTAGCCAGGCTGCGACCTTCTTGAGCACCGAATGTCAGTTGAGAACAGACTAGTAGTTCCTTGATCATCGTCGCTTTATCTTTCAACTTCGTTATTCTCTTAGGATCCTCCTCATAAATCTTTTTTCTGGGTACCTGTATTAGGCTGGATGAGTCGGACTCCGACACAACTCCATGATGCAGCATCTGCGGGGTGAGTCTGGGTTACACAACACTCTCCCACAGATTCGGGGGCCAAAAGCCGAGATTCATCGGCTATCGTGCGCCGCGCTTACCAACCAATCTTGTCCCAGAATTATGCCGCAATAGTTGCATCTTGGTCCTAATCTCATGGTGGCTTGGTGAGTGCATTTGCTGCAAGAGCCTAATCTGGGGAATTTACGGCTTTCTGCAGTAAGCCCGCTCACGTTGGCGTTCAATCGGCTACGGGTCCTCCGCCTATAGCCCCCATATGCAGGCTTCCGAGACACAACTTCATAGGGGGATGATATCTTCACGATCAGACTGGGGCTGTGCTCTCCGCACGATGAGGGGTCATTGCTTGTACAAAGACTCCAGTCCCACCCTTCTTTGGCTCTTGGTGATCGTGCTCCAACAATTCTCCGTCAGTGTCCGCCGATAATTGCCCTCAGTTCAACATGGAAACTACTGGGTTCATCTTTGGTGCCATTGGCGTCATTCCCGCCATTGGATTCGCCATCCACACCTACAAGGAACTCTACGCGCGCCTCAAGCTGTTCAGGGAGCACTCCAAGGCCGTGGACCAGATGTTCAAGATCCTCACCCAAAACCATACCATGTTCGAGATGGAGTTTCGTCAATTATTGCGGTTCGCCTTCTCCAAGAAGATCATTGAGAAGATGAGAGCAGACAGTAATCGTAAGGAGTGGAAAGAGTGCGATCTCTACGAGGATCGTCTGCGCAGAGGCCTCGGAGAGAGCTATGACGCCTTCAAGTACCTCATCGCGGACATTACGACAGCTCTCAAGAGCTTCACCGACAAGCTGAACAGCTGCGTCACAACTGAAGAGCAGGTAAGTCTCCATGTACCTTCTGACAGTACTGCAATTGTCCAGCGCTGACCGCATATGCAGCAGGTAAAGGCGACCGACAAGATGTGGCTGCGATGGAGAGTCTCCCTCGTCGCCCCTACGCTAGACAAGATCAATAGCCAGCTCCAGGAGCTACTACTAAAACTCAAAGCGATGCGAGAAACCATCGAGGACTACAACAAACCCCACCCTGGAGGTCTGTCCCTTTGGGCTGTGTGCTTGGAGATGACTGACAAGATGGGGCGAGCGAAAACGCCCTGTGAAGTCCATGTGAAGAAGTTGGAGCAGCCAGCTACAACCGATTAACTGGGAGAGCATTCGACTCTGCGGCGTCTCATTGATGGAGATGCATGCTGCGTTGGGCCTCAGTCGAGGAAGTTTTCTACCACGCAGTCACTCAGTTGGAAGTCGGAGGGTGGCTTTGGCTTTTTTTTTTTTTGTTGCTTCACTTCGTTCTCTTTTTCTTTGTCACATCACGAAAAAGCCTGCATTTCAACCTCAACCTCAGCCCTGAGACGACTACCAGCCAACCGGGCCCAAAGATCTTTACGTCTGACAACCAGCCGGCCTCGACCATATATCCGAGTGTTTGTCAGGCGTATGGATCTGTAGGCGCGGTCGGCTGTGGTCGTCTCGGGGCTGAGATTGAGGTTGAGGCTGAGGCTGAGGTTGAAAGTGGCCAAGGAAGAGAGGATTTTATCCTCCTCATTTTGGCCACCTGCAATGTGTTTTCTTTTGATAAAGTTGGTTGAGGCAGGAAGTCCTTGCGTGTTTTTATGTTTGATGCAGCAGTGAATCTGTTGTAAAGGCTTGGGTTTGAAGCCTATTTTGACCTTTTTGGTTGGGATCACGCGGCGTTGGATCTTGCCCGCGTATTGTTTAGGTGATAAGGTTCATTTGGAGCCACCTAGGAGTTCATGGCGGTAACGCTTTGTTCCTTTACCATAGTCCTATCTAGTATTATAGACTCGCCTACATACGGCTTATTCGTTTCTTACTTCGGGGGATAATATCGTATCAAGAATTAAAGCAACATTGTCAAGCACAGAGGGGCGCACCTTTCGTCTGATACTGCCACCAACACCTTGTAGACAATACCCGATCGGGAAGTTTGCTCAAACCACATTGGAGCGATACTGCCGCGTGGCATGGCAATGGCGTGAAGATCGATCCAATGAAACGCTGTCATGTGCATCCCCGGCATTCAGCTGAGTCTCGTGGTTGAGTCCAGACAACGATCTCGAGGGCGATGGTGCAGGGTAGCCGGCTCGAGATTGCCGCGCAGCTTCCCCTTCTAGAATCGATAAACTTTGCAAAAACCATCCAACGTGGAGTCCAACCCACATCCCGACCCTGTCCAGACCACACGCCATGATGAAAAGAGCAACCATGTCCGTCAATTCAAGCGCTATTGTCGTGTTATTTGGTCGCTGACGGTCCGATAAGTCCCTGCGTCGCCAATTGCGACATTGATTGGAGCGATGGCGATGGGGGCGAGAATACGAGCTCGAGGGACGTTTATCATTCCAGTCCGGCCTCACAGCTGGATTGACTTTGCGCGTCTCTGCAACTGACCGACTATCTCCAGACACAGCAGCATGACTGCCATACTCCCCGCTGCCAAGTCGAGCTCGTCGACGGGCGTCTACGACCAGGACGCTCCACCAGCTTCACCCCGTCCCCTCTCTCCACAGGGTACGGACCCTCACGGTGATGGAAATGCAGACCTCGTTACCGCGACCGAGGAGCGCAGCCTCCATCGCGGCCTCGCGGAGCGGCACTTGTCAATGCTTGGCATCGCCGGCGCAATCGGGACCGGACTCTTCCTCGGCCTTGGCCAGTCGGTGCAGACCGGCGGTCCGTTGGGCGCCCTGCTGGGATACATCACCGTCGGCCTGGTCGTGTGCGCAGTCCAGTTTGCCCTCGGTGAAGTCGCCGCTCTTCTCCCCGTGACGGGTGCCTTTGTGCGACATGCCGAGTTCCTCGTCGATCCAGCCTGGGGCTTTGCCATCGGATGGAACCTCGTCTACGGAAACATCCTCTCCATCCCCTCAGAGATCACCGCCATCTGCGTCCTGTTTGAGTTCTGGACCGACATCAACCCGTCTCTGTTTATCGTCATCTTCATTGTCCTGACGGCAGCCGTCGGCTTCGCCTTTATCCGCATCTTTGGAGAGGTCGAGTTCTGGTTCGCCCTGCTCAAGATCCTGCTGGTGGTCTTCCTCATCATCCTGGGCCTGGTCATTAACCTAGGCGGCGTTCCGGGCACAGAGCGTATCGGTTTCAGATACTGGAAGGATCCCGGCCCCTTTGTCGAGCACATTGCGACAGGAAACTGGGGAAAGTTCCTCGGATACTGGTCCGTCATGACGAGCGCCGTCTTCTCCTTTGCCGGCGTCGAGTCCATTGCCATGGCCGCCGCTGAGACGCGGAACCCGCAAAAGGCGATCCCCAAGGCTTGCAAGAACGTCTTTATCCGGATCATTGTCTTTTACGTCCTTGCCATTCTCATCGTCGGTATGCTAGTCCGGAGCGACGATGAGCGCCTGAACGACCAGTCCGGATCAGCTGCGCAGAGTCCTTTTGTCATCGCCGCGTCCGCAGCTGGAATACCCGCCATCCCGTCAGTTGTCAACGCCGTTGTCATCACTTCTGCGTGGTCGGCTTCGAACCAGAGCTTGCTTGCCGGCACCCGTGTCTTGTATGGTTTGGCCCTTAAGCGCCAGGCACCCCAGATCTTCCTTCGAACAACTCCCTGGGGTACCCCCTACGTCTGTGTTGGCCTCTTCACCTGCTTCATGTTCCTCAGCTTCATGAGTCTTTCCAACGGAGCCATGACTGTCTTTTGGTGGCTGGTTGATCTGACTGCCGCTGGAGTCCTTGTCTCCTGGTCAGCGATTCTGTTCAACCACATCCGCCTTCGGCTGGCCATGAAGAAGCAAGGCATACCTATCACAAGCTTGCCTTGGCACAACTCGTGGACTCGTAAGTTTCCTGGAACGCATAGTATGTAATTCTCTTTCTAACAAAACTGCAGTCTACTCCTCGAGCTTCGGCCTATTCATGAGCTTGACCATTCTTCTCACCGGCGGATTCTCGGTATTCACCAAGGGCAACTGGGATCCCGTTGGTTTCGTATCATCATACTTGTAAGTTTGGCCAATGAGCTGCCTCTATTGTCTTAAGAACCGCGTTGTTAACAGTCTCGCAGAGATATTCCTCTTGTAACGGGAGCATACCTCATCTGGAAGTTTGTCAAGAAGACCAAGATCGTTCCGTTGTCCGAGATACCCCTCAAGGAAGCATTTAGAAAGTCGGAGCAGGATAGAATTGCGGAGGTTTAGGCTCATTCACGGGCGTTCTGGTGATAGCATTGCATAGATACCTTGGAATAGATTTGCATAGCGAGACGTTCACTCTGACATTAACATTTACTACACTGGTTTGCCCACATGTAATCGTTAGGACGTGCTTCCGTCTGTCTCAAGTTCCCCGAGCGCCAATCTTTGGTACTTCGATGTCTACTTACCATTAGAATGAATGTGAGATACGTCGTGACCTGTTTTGCTACAGTATCAGGATGTGGCTGGCTGGTATCCTAGCTACGATCGAATTCTGACCAAAGTTATTTTAACAGTATTCATTAAGCTGCTGTGAGCAAGTAGAGGGTTTGCCTAATGTCTGACAGGTTGCGTTTCATCTACATAATGAGATGCCATCTCAGTTGAGGTGAGTCTTCATTGAGCCCCTATAAGCTATTGAGAGAGCCTTGGTGTCAAAGACGGCGAGGCTTTTTACTTTACTTTGACTACAATTTCAGGTGCACCTAGACTGAGGAGTCGAAACAGACATATCCCAGGAGCATGTGATGTTCCAATATATGATGCTATCCCGTGAGCTTGCCAATTGCTGGGCATCTGCTTGGGCTAGGAACGACAGTCTGCTTCAGTGGCGGAAAAATACACACACAGGAACCTGCAGTGACTGCTCCAAGACTTGAAATTTAATGGGCTATAACCCGAATGGACTGTTTAATGTGAAGGTTCCTTGCCCGTCGAGCCCTCATTCCCTCATCTACCAGGCATACAGCTCAGGAGAACCATCACCAATGCGAGTTCGTTTCAACCAGAAAGCAACAGTCGTCTCACTTTCTTTAACGTAGCTGTTAGACTTTATTCTACTATACGGAAATAGGAGTCAAGTAAAGTAAAGAGAGCAGTCTTGGCAAAGTCCGATTCATCTTGAACTACATCAATCCAAGTTGCCGTCAGGGCTCGGGTTCAGAACTTTTACTGAAATCAATTACAAGAATGCTCTGAGATGATTTCAAAGTAAAATGATGGTACATGTCAATCGAAGAGCTGGCTCTCAAAAGAGTGAACGTAACGCTCCATCTGGTGAAGCAATGATGGCCACGAGGTTGGCCTTTACATGCCGCAACGCCTTGAGCAAGAGAAGAGAAGACACTTATTTCTCTCACTCGACACGGACAAGCAGGGTTGATTCGCTTCAAGAAGCACTCGTTTAGAAGTTTGCCAAAGACTTTGGCTTCTATCACCTTGGCTCAGCTTGACAGGACTGGCGAGTTACCTCATTGTCCATCAAAGCGAGAGCAACTCATCACTGAATTCCAGACTTCAGCCCACATACTACGTACGGTCACCAACCAAGATCACCGCCACTTCTAAGCCTTCTCTCTCTTCTGTCACGAAAAGCAGCTCCTCATCCGTGTTCCAGTTGGCATAGGGGGCGAGTGTCCCTCCCCTTCGATAGTCCCGGATACTCTCACCCGTAGCTCTGCGGGCATACATAGCATGAGCCACATGGACACAGTCTCGATCGGAGAGACAATTCATATCGAGTCATATATGGCAGCCACGGCGTAAAAGACATGTCGTGATAGTTTGGGCCAGGACGAATGCCTCCGCCAAGTACCTCAGACTCAACTCCAGGTACTCTTCACCCTTGTTTCCAGGTACAGCTCACGACTCCGGAATAATCCCAAGACTTCTACTCTTACAGTAAGCTTACTAGCCGTGGCCTCATCCTGAGAGAGTTCAAGTTGAGTCCAAAGTCAAAGAGTTCCTTGGGGTATCACGATGGCTTCGAGAGGTTACAACACAACGTTGCACACCTCCTCCTACCCACGAACTCGAGACCAGCCTCATTGCTACGTTTACGAACGCCTCTCTAACTATCTCCCAACTAAGAAAAGGGGAACATGCTTTCAAATCACAGCGGAAGGCTTGTCCCGGTGCCTTGGGACACAACCCTCCAGCGAGAGATTATCTATGCTGATGAACCTTGCAAAGGGTCCCCTTCCGCCCGTATTGTCGGAATCCTTTATCCCTTAGCTGTCTGGCATGACTAGCCAGGCTCTCAATGCTACAATGACGATCCCATAGGCCAGAGCCAACGTCATCCCCTGAAAGGCCGTGTACTTGACTCGCGCACCCCCAAAACGTGACCCCTTTGAGAGTTACGATGTCTCTCTGATTCGGACCGTAGGGCACACGCTAATCGAGCAAGGCGATACTCTCCTAGCGTAGCTGAAAAGGACCGCGGGACTGCCACGCGCTGGGCCCAGAACCGATGTGCGGTACCCACCTACGTCAAGATGGTGCGAGTCGTTTAGAGGGAAGAGGTATCTCTTGACACAAGGTTGTGCGTGTGGATACATGCCTCTGCCGTTGAGAAGCTTCAAGTCTTGACGTTATCACGCAGTAAGAAAACGGGGGGATGTGATGCACATGCCCCCGCGAGAATAGTCTTTTTTGACAGGCAAGCCCGCGGCATCATGATTTCCATCTCGGCGCCAATGCGGGAGCGAAGGGAAAAAAGGCCAACCTTGGCTCAGCTCGGACCGAGTTGCGAGCAAAGTCAATAACTCTGTTCTCCTCTTTGTCAGCTGTCAGATTCCGTGGGTTTATGGAACCAGACCTTGCCGAGTTTGGATATTTATAGAGAAGTTACCGTATTCCCTTATAATATTTAGGGAAGTCAGTAGGTCTTAGGCCCCTACTAGCTTTAAGCCTTAGCTCTATACCTAACTTCTATAAGTTAGTAAGGTCAAGAGGCTTAACCCTATAATATTAGGTTAATATAGTATAATAT
>JAAGWO010000616.1:0-10381 GCA_013266205.1 Fusarium decemcellulare
AATTCAGGGGGTCTACTGTACCAAGGGACTTGCGGGGCAGCACTGGCTCCCTGGGTGTTACAGGATACTTTATCTATAGCTGAGATACCTTTAGCGTAGCGTTAACCTATTGGCTTCTTGAGTATCTTTGTTATGCTATAAGTCTCTTACGGAACCACACTTCATCGTTGAGTTTTTATTGGCTCAAGCTGGATCCACAACTACGGATACTGCGCACTTGACGAACCATGGCAAATAAGATATCAAAGTTTGGGATTGCCTAGAGACCGGTGATTGGGTAACAACTCAACCGGATGATTAAAGCAGAGAATCTTTTAGGCCTAGACGCATGACCTTTGTGGTGCCAAAAAAAAATGCAGGTAAGCCCGCCGTGGTCCACCTTCACGGACCCCGAAACGGGGCCACGACTCATCAACGCGGCTTGACCGAAGTCATTGTGCCAGCCGCCATCTGATATAACTCGCCAATGCTCTTAGCAAATCACGTGTCGCCTCTCGTACCGTCCACTTTGAAGTTGGCCACATTTGAGATTTGCTTTCAACTACAACCTGATTTCTAGCTACATTTACTACACGATATGATGGCCTCGTCTGCGGAACAAGAGGAGGATTCTAATTTTGAAGCCAGGGTTGAAATGTCGAATGTACAACACTTCCTGGCCACCGGGCAACCTCAGGTTCATTTCACGGAATATGATGTCGCGGCAATGAAAAGGACTAGAGTGATGCTTAACTTGTCAGCACCAGACAGCCATCGCGTTTGCGTGAAAGGTTGACAAGACATCGAATTCACGACATAGATGCATATATGTGCTATAAAATAAGCTAAAATATTCATCCAACTCAGACATATCATATGCCAAGAAAAGCTTGTGACGTTTTGTAATTCGAAATCACAACGACAGTCAGCCTAACCGTGGCGCAGCCGCTCTCCGCCATCGAGACGACTGATTGGCCTGCATCCTGAATACCTGGATCGGGCTCCCGTCATCAGCCTCAGAGCATTTCCTTCCCCTCAACATCACAGCCTAAAAACCCCTCTTCACTACGCCGTGGAACATCCCCATGGCTGACCCTCTATCAATCTCGGCGAGCATCGCTGGCCTTGTCACCCTTGCCGATACCATCTTCCGCGCAACATTTCGATTCGCCAAGGCGGCCAAGAATGTGAAGCAAGATGTCACGCAATTGGCATCCGAGACCCAAGACCTAGCTGGCGTCCTCCATCGCTTGTCTCTTCTTGCATCTGCTCTGGAATTAGACACTAGCCAAAAGACCCTGCGCCTACATCACGTCATTTCATGTCGCCAAATGTTGCTTCGCGTGGAGAAGACGCTCTCAAAAGCAACGGCGGACCTTGACAGTGGAAAATCAATCCATCATGTCAAGAGGGCACTAAAGTGGCCCTTCAGTTCGACCGAGACGAAGGAGCTTCTGGATGAGATAGCACGGCACAAGGAGACGCTTACACTTGCGCTGACGGCTGATTCAATGGACGTGCTTCTTAACTGTCTCAGCCGCCAGAAGAAGATGGAAGGCCAACTGGATTCCATGGCCGCTGATATCAAAGAGAATCTGGAAATCGCAACCAATATTCAGCTAAATGATCAAAGACAGCGAGTCTTGGACTTTTTCATTGTCACAAAGCCTCAGCACTCCCTAAGGCAATGCCTGCGGCTACGACATCCACACACGGGCCTGTGGCTTCTCGACGGGGAAGAGTTCCAACAATGGCTGGCGATGCCAAACACACGCCTCTGGCTGAGCGGCATCCCCGGTGCTGGCAAAACTGTGCTGGCCGGTGCCGTCATCTCAGAGGTGTTGGGCCTGAGCTCCAGCACAGTGGGCGTGGCCTTCTTCTTCTGCGACTACAAAGACAGTCAGACCCATGAAGCCATGAACATCCTTCAGACTATGGCATCTCAGCTCGCGCGGCAGAATCATGAAGCGTACATGATTTTGGAAGCATATTACAAAGAGATTCAGCCCAACGAAGGACTGTCCTCCGGCCCTTCGCTCTGGGAATTGAATGATATCATCCACCAGATGGTTGCATCCTTCGAAAAGGTCTACATGGTCGTAGACGGCATTGATGAATGTGGTGAAACAGCTCGGGAAGTCGCTAGAGCACTGGCTGACATCGTGGAAGAGCAAGAGTCAACAGTGTCCCTGACTATCCTCAGCCGAGACGAGCTACCCATAAGGGAAGCCCTCCAAGATGCATTTGTGTCTATAGAGATCGAGGCCCAGAAGGACGATATTAGACTCTACGTTGCAACCGAGATGGAGTCGAGGGTCCAGACAGGGCAGCTTCGGCTGAGAAACATGGCCCTGAAAGATGAAATACTTCGTGCGTTGGTGAACGATAACGGTGGGATGTACGTAAAGGGACCGTGTCTGGGAAACTTTCTGCTGACTGTTGTATCAGGTTCCGATGGGTTTCATGTCAACTTGACTATCTCTGCGAACTGCCCCGAGACAAAGACCGTCGAGAGGCCTTGAAAAGTCTTCCTCCAACGCTAAATAAGACCTACGAGAGGATTCTGGACCGTATCCAATCCAAAAATGCCGCCGTGCAATATCTTGTTGAGCAATGCCTTCACTTCATCGCCGTAGCAGAGCCTCCGTTGACAATCTCGGAACTGCAAGAAGCCGTCTCTATCGACGATGAGACACCTACCCTTGACAGTGACTCACTGGTGGACGAAGCTACAATCATAGAGCATTGCAGTAGCCTCGTGCGGAGGAGAGTTTCTTACGACGGAGCAGACACCTACCTCGAATTCTCCCATTTCTCCGTCGCTGAATACCTCCAGGGCGCATCTCTATGCGGTACCAAGCTCGAAAGATATAGTATATGCCAAAACTCCGCGAAAAGATCTTTAGCCACAGCCTGTCTTCGCATGTTGTGTGTTGATGAAATGTCTTATCAACCAACAGCTACCATGGAAGATTTCACCCAGGTTTCCGAGAGAAACTGGCAGCATCCATTCTACCCTTACGCGGCACTTTTATGGCCGAGCTACGCGAGCAACCACTGGCAGGACGCCAACATCTCGGACTTGATTATAAGGCTATTCAGTCAAAACAAACCGAGAATCTTCTTCTCCTGGGCTCTACACATGTTTCACTTCCTGATGGCTCCTCGTGACCTTTCAGTTCGAGAAGCCATCAACGCAGTTCCAGAAGATCAACACACGGATGAATTCATTCAGTTCAGCTCGGTGATATTGCAAAAGGGTTTTACTCCGCTGCACATTGCGGCCGCATTAGGTCTAATCGAACCCTGTCGCATGCTAGTCCAGAAAGGGGCAGATGTCAACGCCATGTGCCAGCTGGGCACACCCCTACACTCCGCCGTATCAGCCACAAATTTCTTCGTTCGGGGTACAAACGCGTCTGACTTCAGCGACTCGGATACGTCCGGGTCGAGTATCGAGGATCTGTCCGTATCGAGTATCGATAGCCTCCCAGAACCGGACGACGACAGCGAGCTCGACTCCATCTCCTCAGTATCTGAATATGGCTCAGACCTGTGGCTACTCGACCATTTCAAAGTCTTTGACTACACAAGACCTCAGATCATCGACCTCTTCATCGCAGGCGGGGCCCAGCTTCTAAACTCTCCTAGGCTTGGGCAGCTCCCCTTGTTTCAGGCTGCACTTGTCACAAGCCGTAGGATAAAGAACCTGGACATGGTCACGAGCCTCGTCAAGGCAGGTATCGTGCTTGAAGAATCTGACTTGCGACACTTTGAACGTTTTATGAGACAAGCTTGGAGAGTCCCAAGGAATCGGGAAGGAGAAGAGACCATTAATCGTTTGATCTCCTCCTTGGCGTTCCTAAAAGACGAAGCAACTACCTCCGCCGTTGCTGCTCAACTATATCCACTTACCTTTGACTTAATAACGTCTCTCGCTGTCAAAGGGTCAACATCTGGGAAAGATTCACTTTTACAAGCTGTCGGCGAGGCAACTGAAGATCCCCTTGCAACCGCAATAGTTGCGGTAGGGTACGACAACATCGAGGAGTTAAAGCATATCCTCAAGCATCACAATCTGGATTTGGGCAAGAGGGTCAACAGCAAGGGCGAAACCTTCCTTCACATTGCAGTCAAGCATGTATCCATCAATTCAGTGAAACTCATGTTGGAACATGGATGCAATGCGCTCGTTCCAGATTTTCAAGGGGTCCTGCCAGTTTGGATGTGTGCCACTGATATCCATTCCCTCGTTCTACGGCTTTTGATTGATTCCGACCAAGAGCAGTTGGAGGCCAAAGACATTGGGGGCAATACTGTTTGGCACATGGCCGCAAACACTGGGTCATGTGAAATACTCCGGGTTCTGATCGAAAAGACGCCGAACTTCCAGAGGCACCTGGAGGCTCTCAACTTTGACGGCAGCTCCGCCTTGAATGTGGCAATGAATGCTTCGAGAGTAGACGCTGCTGCTTTGCTAGTAAGACATCATCCCTATCAGGTTTCTTCATGGACAGGGGAGATCCCATTGATGCATCTAGCGGCAAGGGTCGGGTCCTCAGACCTGTTGAAGATGCTTATAGACGCAGGCGTCGACACCAAGGCCAAAGCAGCAGATGGATCGACGCCGCTGCATCATCTCAAAATCAACTCCACATTACAATGTGTTCAGCTACTGAAATCCCTTTATCCGGATCTTGGAGCCAGGGACTCCCAAGGGCGGCGACCACTCGAGGCGTTTGTGATGAACGTAACAGAGAGTTATGACTCATATCTGCCACACCATGGTGGAGAAAAATCGACCTTCCTCACTATTTTCAACGAATTGATTCCTCCTGACGCATTAACTCCCGTGTCGAATGGCCCTACTTTCTGGGCGGACTTCTGGTCCAAGGTCGGACCGAATATCCACCTATACATGTTTTTACACGGGACAGGCCAAGACTTGTTGAACATGATTGTCTCGCGGCTGATGCAGCTGGGCGTTGTCGCCGCGCACGAAGAGACCACAAAGACGTCGGCAATACCTGTGTTTGTCTCAGTACTTCTTGACAAGGACAGTTTGCGAGAATTCCGACTCGAGGGTTTAGCTAAAATACTAGTCAAGAAGCTCTTTGACTCGACCCAATATCCAGACGAGGCTGTCAATTCCTACGAGCTGGTTACCCTCCTTCATCGTTGCATAGCGATAGACGACTACGAGTCTACAGAAACCTTCCTGAAAATGAGAGTAGACACAAAGAGGAAAGTGGAGGGCTACTCGGCTTTGGAAGTAGCTTGTTCAGCTCGCTATCACACTTCGGTCGAGTTACTGAAACTACTCTTTGAATGTGCTGATGCACCTCCGCTAAGCGATCTGAATACAGAAAAAGGAGGACTCGGTCTGGTTCATCTCCTGGGGGAGAAGAAAAAATACCTTGATGTCTATGAGAGGACCGAAGCATCCCAAGCTGAGCCGAAGCTCGAGTTCCTCATCACCGCCGGGGCTGATCCCAACTTGTGCACTGAGTCGGGAGATTCCGCCGTCATCTTTCACCTTAAGAACCGCCGGATCAACACTGCCAGGCTACTAGTCGACCTTGGCGCTGACCCGACGCTACCGGGCAGTGATGGCTACGATGCATTAACCTATGCAGTGCTCCGAGGCCACCTCGACTTTCTGGTTCATGTCCATAATCTAGAGCGGAAGAAGAAGTTACCAAACGACATTCAATGGGATAAAAATGTAGACATCACCTGGGACCAGCGAATACGATCTTGGGGGAAAGGCATGTCCTGGGCTCTGGATGACCTCTTCGTCGATGGTTGTTTCAGAGGTTGCAACGCATTGCACCTCGCAGCCCTTCAAGGTCACAATCAGGTGCTCGAATTCTACCTCGAGGAGGGGCTTATCAAAGACATCGAGGGAACCGCCAAGGCTGGATGGACAGCTATGCACTTTGGCGCGTATCGTGGCTCAGTCTCCGTAATAAAGCTCTTGCACAGCTTGGGGGCGAACGTTGATGCCTGTGCAATGGTTGAGGGGCAGAACGACGACCCTTGGACACCGTACCGCGTTACTATTCGCAAAAACGGGCGAGCGGCAAAAGCGCTGCTCTCCCTCGGTGCGCGACAGGTTGAAACTACGAACAAGCGCGAGTCTAGATTCTTGGGCTACGAGAGTGATACTGACAGCGAAGGAAGCCGTGGAATCTCCTCCGACATCCTAGAAGAAAGGGACATGACCACACAACGCCAGCTGCCCTTTCTACCGCATCTAGTTATGTCCCAAGAAGAGGACTTGCCAGAACAAACCACTGGTTATGAAAGGTGGCCCTTTCACTACAAGGCGTCTCGCCTTGAGAGCGACCCTACGACACCTCTCTGGAGGTTCCATAAAGCTATCAGCTGGGGTGACACAGAAACATGTCAGAGACTCCTTAGTGAGGGATGCTCTGTGAATGACAATATGCCCTGTCCCCAGTGCACTCCACTCTGCCATGCAGTGATTCATCGAAAACCTGAAGTAGTACGGTGGCTACTCCAAGAAGGAGCTCGGGCAGATGTATCCCTATGTCTAAATCACTGCGTCGTTCCCCGTTTCAGGATACTAAGGTTACCGTGGGTAATGGTGGAGACTTCTCAACTTAACGCAATCTTGCCTCTGATACTTTCATCTTACCTGGCACAGGGGGGCAATATCCTGACCGACTTTGAGGATACTCCATTACATGTTGCCCTGAAGGCTAAGAATTTCGAAGCGGTGCGGTTAATCATCGATCATATCCAGCAGGAGGAGGCAACATACAGGTGACTGCTTCTGATATAATAAGAAGAGCAAGGCTAACGCCCACTCACAGAACGCTTTGCGCTCAACTTATGACAGGAAATGAGTCGTCCAGACTAATGCCTTGGTTCGTGAACTCTTTAGATAAACATGGCACTCCACTTCTTGGCCTTGCCAGCCACGATTTCGGTATTGTTAAGCTCTTGACAGAGCATGGTGCAAACGTCAACATGTCTGACCGGTATGGAGCGAGCCCCCTGCACATGGCGGTACGTTCAGACAATTTCGAGGTCGTCCGATATCTTTTGAAGCACGGTGCAGACGCAGAAGCATGCAACAACATAGGGAAAACACCGCTGATGGAAGCTGTAAAAAAAAGCTTCTTCGACATAGTCAGGCTTCTTCTGCAAAAGGCAGACCCTTTTGCGACATCATTCTTTGGGAATGATGTGATGATGTTATCTGCTCAAAATCTAGTCCATCAAAACCGCCAGGAAGACGTGGACTTGTTTTTTTATCTGCTGGACCTCGGTCTGGACCCGAATCGAGTCAACATCTGCGGATATGCCGCCATGCACAGCATCTTCCTCGCACACACCCTCAGGGGGTTGTTCCATAGCAGAAGACTGTCTGTCGAGTCTACAACCCCTATCGAGTGGAATGGGCTGCATCCGTACCTGTACTGGGACCTTGGGAATGACAAGTTTCACCTCCTCATTCGTGCCCTAGGCAAGGGGACAGTGGCGTATGTATTAAACCTCCATCCGACTGGGGGTCGAAGTCCCTTATATGTAGCGGCTTGGTTTGGCTATGTGAAAGCCATGGAAAACCTCATTTCGATCGGAGCGAACATCGAGTTTGAAGGGGGAACCGCCGGGACGGCGCTCATGGCAGCCTGCAAGGTCGGACGGATTGATGCTGTCAAATTCCTAGTCCGATGCGGTGCAAGACTCGACTACTTTTCCAAGACGCAGGGTTTTCGGTCTGCATGTCTAGCAGCCAAAAGCCATCCCAGGATTATCCACTGGTTGCTAGTTGGCCGTCATAGTGACCAGCTCAAGATCACCGCCCCTAATCCAGGGGAAGTCTGTGAAGGATCAACTGGTGGAAGGTGTTGGAGCGGACCGACACGAGCTGGCTTTCCTCTGGTTGGACGCAATGCGAGAATGAATTCGGAGTCAGGAGAAGACTGGCTGTGCAGGCTGAGCGACATACGGCGGTCGATGTATGGCAAGGTGGCTAACGGGGCAGATTTATTTCCGATACTAGAACCTCTGATTCCAGTCGATGGCTTATGAGGTTAACGTTACGAGATGGTAGACTTTGGATCAGCCTTGATGTTTAAGAATGATACCTACTTAAGAAGAAAGAAAAAATAACCCAGCTCTCTGAGAGCTATGGGTGGTCATTACCCTCTAGCTTTACGTGACGAGACCCTGCTGCCACGTAGGAGTGCAAGACCGACGGAAGCCTAGATGGACTGCATCATCAATAGCTACAGAAAACCTGAGAGATCCAAATCGGATCACCCATACCATCAAGTTTTGGGACTATTGATTAATGGTTTATGAAGTGGAGTACGGGACTAACACCAGCCGAGCTGAAAATGGTAGAGACGTACATCCGATTGGAGACCATTCGGTTGGTCCAACAGTCGAGACAAGGCCGAGGCTAACCATAAGCGAGTTGACCATTGTTTCTGGGGAGGAGATGTCTTTCGTATTGGGCGTTTCCAGGATCGGCTGGGTCTAAGCTGGTCTAGATGGCCCTAGCGGCGGACCTGTTCGTTCTAGACGTTTTATTCTGCCTCTACGGTTATATTCCCACCTGTGCCACAAGTCCTATCATAAGTGCTTACTTTCTTCGACGCAGAACGTGTTTCGAAAAACATAAATATCCCTGTAGCCTTCTCAATTTTCATTAGATTATTGGAAGAGTCTACAGGACACCCCTCTAATTGAGCTTTACTTCCTATTACTTCATTTCCTTTGTTCTCTCCCAACATTCACTGTTGTTCAAAATTTCGCACTCCCATACTCCCAATCATGTCTCCCGAATGGAACCCAACCGATCCCCAAGATCAGGATATCAAGAAGGCTTTCGCCGATTTGAGCCTTTCCATCGACAAAGTCGTGCTTCCATCTTCTGATCCCAATCAGGCCAACCGATTCGTCCTGCGATCCAAGGCGTACTTTGATAAGTCAGACAAACATAGTCGCGGTGGCAGCGAAGATGTCACGAACCTAACCAGTCGTGAACCATAGGCCTCCAAGCCTACATACTAAGTGGAAAGGAACTCCCTAAACGCCACGACGAATTCGATGTCAAACTCCAAAAGACTGGTTTGAGAAAGCTCACCAACATCGACGATGAAATCTATGATGTAAGTCTGTCAATGGAGATGTGTTATGATGAGCGTGCGTTTCTTGCTGACCTTGCCTGCTGTTGGAAAGAGAACCAAAAGGGCCATGGTAGCTGTGGGTTCCAGCTGTCGGGAATATCATGATAATCATCTGCATAAGCTCTGTATGTGAAATACGCTTGATGTTCCTTGCCCATGCACTTCAAACAACCTGTTGTTTTAAGAGGCTAATTGAATGAAGAAATGCAGTAACCGCTGGTCAAATGGCGATCCAGTTCAGTGAGGACGCTATCGAACTACTGGAGGGGGACATTAATCTGCGACACAATCTCAGCATCATCCTACATGAAAGGTACAGTTCGCGCGACAATTTTGATGGCGCTTATTACGAGGCCAGAGAGATCGCCAAGATGGCTTTGGAGGTGTTGAGAGAGAACGCCAAGGAAAAGCAAAGGCAAACCGAAGATATCAGGCAAACTCTCATCAAGGTAAGATTTACCCACTCCTATGTGAGAATCTTCAGAATTTCGAGCCGCCCAACGTAGCTTACAGCCAACTAATCTCCTTTTTCAATTCTATAATTTAGAGAACATACATCGTACAACCAACCTGAGGTTGAATATCTGATCAGACAGTACAAGACTGGGCCAGTCACGAACAGGTCTCATGACATCAAGACGCCTTATATCGAATACCTCAACAAGGACCTTGCCGATAGTCTCGCCACTTTAAATAAGAAGGTCAAAGAAGCGCAAGATCAATATTCTGACTGGGTAAATAACCTTGCTCTTTTCTATTCTTTTTGTTCACACCTTTTCCATTTGCCAAGTAGCTAATTACATTTCATTCAAATTGCTTTCGGAGACAAACACAGCCGTCCCTATCGCGACTTATTGGATCGTAGGCCTCGGATTTACACTAGGAACGGCTACCTCGTTCGAGACCAAGTCTCTCCGTGACACCTATAATGCCTTGGAAGACCAGATATCGAGACTCCGAGAGGACCGCGAGGCAGAGACCTCTCTTATCACACTTACGAGCCTGCTGGCAACCCAGTGCACTAACATCGACAAGAAGATGACCGGCGCTATCGATTCCATGACAGAGCTCAGTCTCTTTTTCAGCAGCCAGTTTGACTGCTATCAAAAGATTTCAGAGTCTCTTGATCACATAACGGCAGGCCCAGATCTGCAAGGTCAGAAAAATCGCAAAATCTACATTAACTATTAGGCGAAGACTTGCGTTAATAAAAAATATAGTAGGTTCTATTAATC
>JAAGWO010000617.1:0-28898 GCA_013266205.1 Fusarium decemcellulare
TCTCACGGGAGGATCGAAACCGACCCTCGAGGTCCTGCAGTTGGCGCTCAAGGCGGTCAAGCTCACCTCGTCCTCCGATGAGGAGTCGCTTGGGAACCTCGTTCATGAAAGCTTGGTTGATGACCCGGCCGTATCGCTTCCCAAAAAACTGACGAATGGGCCGTTTGCAGTCTGGGCAGAAAGGAAAGCTCCTAGCGACGGCATCCGAACAGTCTTTGAAGCCACTAAAGTTGCCTTTGTCGTCCCTTGCGTAAATTTGGCCGAGGGCTAGCAGACCATCGAGAGTCTCCCCCGTAAAGAAGTGTCCGCATGCAAGTACCACAATGGGACTCTCATCTAGGTTGACGTTGGAGTAGGATCGGAACTCTAGGAGGTCGACTCGTGCGTCGGCCTTGTTGCCGCATTGCTGGCAATAGCCCATAGGACAATCTTCTCCGCAGAAACTTGGGCATTGGTGGCCACAGTCAAGTATTTTGGGGCATCTTTCATCGCAAGGGAGGCGATCGCATGGCGCAGAACAAGGCATCGAGCAAGACCCCTGGTGCGGACAGGCCCATGTGCATTGCTTGATACACGGGATACACATCTGTTTGCATGGCGAGGCGCAAGCTGAGTGTGGGCATTGAACCTAAGAGCTGTTAGGATACATCAAGGTACAGCCAAAGTGTAGGTTGAAGAACTTGCCTCACATGGTGCCTGGCAGGTCCCACAGGGATTGCCAAAATGGCACTTCTGCTTACACGTATGGTTGCAGGTGGTCAAAGGACGCCCGCACTCCTTTGTGCAACTGGCATGCCCGGTCTTCTGGCATGCACTACAGACACCAGAGCACTGGTGGCCGCATGGAAGGATATGTCCACACGTATGGCGGCACTCGTGAGATATCATATCCCGGCCGCACCATACCATGGCAGTATGGCCGCAACCGGGAACTACCTTCTCCACTGTGGTGGTACATTGGACTGATGAAAGGTCTCGTGTCGCGTGGCATACCAAAGCGTGCCTGGCGTGGCCACATGGTAGCTTGATGTCATGAACCTTTACTGTGCAAGGACCGCAATTATCAGAACAGAGCAGAGTGCATTTGTGGCCACATACTAGGACGCGGTCACAGGGTTGCGTACACAAGGTTGCTTTGTGCCTTTCTGGTGAGTGACATAGCTTTAGACATTGGTGGCCACAAAACTCCAGTCGTCGAGAACACTTTAGTTTGCATCCGACTTCAGGCTTTACTGTTGTGAATTCTTGAGGGTTAGAGCAACGAATAAGTTCACCTGGATGGTAGGGGCAGCACAATTCAAACGCTGTGCCAACCGCGCCAACTTGCGAGAGTTGCTTATGAACTTCAGCCCACATAGGCACCTTGAGGTACGTTTCTGAGTTTCCGACCAAGTATATGCCGTGTTGAGCGCGACTGAGGAGTACATTGATACGGTTCTCGGTTCCAAGGAAGCCCACATTTCCGTCCGGGTTGCTGCGTACAAGGGACACGATGACGACCTTGGCTTCCTCTCCCTGAAAATTATCAACTGTTGCAACTCGAACAGCGTCTTGTAATTTCTCCACGCTAGTGTGCTTTCCGTCTCTTGGTGCATTCTCAATGTTCCGGCGAAGCTCGAATTTCAGTTTCTGTAGCTGACGGGTGTAGGGTGTGAGGAGAGCAATGTCGCCCGCCTTGTACTCTCCTCGTCGGATAAGGTGGTACGCAAGAGCTGCTGCCATCTGGGCCTCCCAAACGTTGCTGAGAGATTTGACGGATATGCCGTTGATCGTCGCACACTCCCTATGTTTATGTTCTAGCCAGAAGAGATTCTGTTGCATACCAGTAACTCCTGGCAAAGCCACTACACTCTCGTGGTCTTGAAGTTGGGGATAAACGCTCCTAATCAGTTGCGAGATTTCGGGCCTCATCCTTCGCTGCACGCTGAGCTGTACAAGCGGTGCGGGAACGAGACCTGGCTCGCCAACAGCCCTTCTCTCAAACTGGCTCCGGTCCAGCTGCCACTTCCCACCAGTTGCCGACTCGCGGCCAAGGGACAAGTTGTTTACCTGTGGTCGCAATTGTCGATGGTCGCCAATTTGTATCAGATGCTCAACCCCTGGTATCAGAGCAGAAATGACGTCGACCTCCTTCAGTTCTCCCGCTTCTTCGCAAATGACGACCTTTGGCTTTACACTTCGCAGCAAGTCGCTTCTTCGCGCAAGGGTCGTAGTGGTTATACCAATCACATCAGCTTGGGCGAGCGTTCGTCGGCTCACTGCCGCTTGCGTTTTGTCGACCTCAAGATACTTTTGCTCAGCGCCATCAATTGAGTCCAAAAGAACTTTGATCTGGTTATCCACGTGTTTTCTCATCCAATCCTTCATCAGGAGCTGTCGTTCTGAAGGAGAGAGATGGCGGATGTTGTCCTCAGCCCGACAAGTCAAGGCCACCAAGTCGAGCCTGGGAGAGTTTTCGTTTGTTGTACTGGGGCGTTCTCTGAGCCACTTTACCAAATGATCTTCACCGAATGCCCAAGGCCCATCATCGTGCTTTTGCTCTAGCTGTTTGTGTATCTTGCGGTTATGTCGTAACAGGAAGTCCTTGAGCAAAGCCCAACTAGCCCCTTCCCGCGCCTGACTGAGAGATGCCAAAGCTTTTGCGGCCGTTGCAATGTACGTGTTTAGAGCTAGAGAAGACTGGCTTGATGTAATGGCTGTCTCGAATCTTCTTCTGAGTACCTGAAGATTCTTGTTCGTGAGCTCTGGAGCAACACTACGGCTGCCGATACGGACGACTTTGGTGATGTTACAGTCAAGCAGATGCTTCAAGAATTGATCTAGGGCATGGTTGGTGTAGCAACTTTAATCATAGTCAGTAAATAGATAAAGAGTCTTAACAAGGGTTCTTCAGTTGACATACCACACAACGATTGGACCTAGCCCGGCTTGTTCCTTGACAGCCAACAAGACTCTCACAATTTGGACCCCGAGGTACGACTTTCCAGTTCCAGGCGGACCTTGGATGAGGGCGTACTCTCTTGTGAGGGCAGCAGCGAGACCATGGCATTGGCCGGGGTCAAGCCCTGTCTCAGCCTCTAGCTCCTGCATGTTGATGTTGTCAATCCCACCCATGGGATCAATTCGTAGAACACTTTTCTTATCCTTGGCAATGCAGCCCAGGGGAAAAACAAAACCTGGTTGCCGAGCATATAAAGGTGGCTCCATCTCTTGACCTTCTGCGGGGCTAGGTAAGATCCATTCCTGAAAGGCTATCTGCCCTTCGCGCTGGATCCTTTGTAGATTCTCAAGAACGGGCAGATAGGCATCCACGTAGAGACCGTTGAATTCGACGAGAAAACCTTTGACCTTATCGATGTACAGCCGAGTGAGTAGGGATAGTGACGTTCGATCATTAGTTGCGAGCTTCATAGTGATGCTTGGTGGTGAGGGTGGGTTCACGTTTGAAACGAGGACACTCCGCCTCGATGCTGACTGTCGAGTGTCTTCACGGACATTCTTGGCGGTAACTCTGAAGAAAAGCATGCTCTGGCGATGGGTAATAAGTGGTGATATGAAGCATACCAATTTACCCTCATCTAAACGGAAGGGTGCCTCCCACCAATCAGACTGGTCACATCGGTCTTTGCGGGCAACGTGTGACGGAGCTTTGAACGACACGACAGCTTCCATCCTTTTCCCTATGGTGGCAGACATGCTCGTGATACTCGCTCCCAGGTAGACCTGTCCTTGAAAGTCGAGAGATGAGCAGGGGTCTGTCGACACATCTTTCGAAGCGAGAATATGTCGAAGTGCTTCCTTTATGGGCCCAAGAGTGTCGTGCCTGACCAGCCGGAAAGTTGTGTCGATGTATCTCTCAAGAGGATCATCAAGGACATGAGGATTGAGGAAATTGGTCGACGGTAGGTATTCTGCACGATTGCTGGAGATTTCTTGGATCGTTGGTAAGATCGAAATCCTGGAAATGTGCGAGAAATCATTGTCGTGTCTCCAGCCAGGAGTTTCAGCCTTTCTGCGTGAAGATGATGCGACTGGCTGTTTCATGGTAACACCAAGACGCGTTAGGGAAGCACCCGCAGCCACGCTTTTCAGGTCACTCATACGGTTTTCAAGCCGTTTGGTCCCAGCGCCAGGTATAAGGTCGCCGAGTCTTTGAACCAGCCTTTCCATTAGTTCCAAAAGATCTGGGAGGGTGCTGCACAATCGGAATTGGGAGGCTCCTATCAGGAGAGAACGGAGCGCTTGCGAGATGACCATGGCGGTATCCAGAGCCGCTGAGCTGGAATCCTCAGCGAGATCCTCACAAGTTTCTAGCGCCTGTTGGCACAGGAGAGAAAGAACCTCGATCGATTGCATGTCGTTGGTACCGCGAAAGAAAGCGTATATTCTGCCAAGATGAATCCGGGGGGGCGGAGCGAAGAAAAGAGAGGGATGTGTGATGACTTTCAGGAAAGACTTGGTGGCGCGTAATCCGACTGACCCTCCTGTGGCACTGAGCTGAACTGTTTGTATAATATGCCCCTCTGAGTCAAGATTGGCGTTGACCAGGTCTCTCACGAGATCTTGGTGTTGCTTCTTGCTGCCAGTGTTCAAGATGCCCAGCGCTTCTTCCCAGATCGTCAGGCAGAGTTGGGGGCTCAGGGGAGTCCGAGTAGTAGACTGCCTTTCGTTGATTAAAGTCTTCCACTTGTCGTATCTCTTTGAAATAGAAGAGGATGGAGTGCTGTCTATACTGTCATAGCCTCCTCCAGTGTGGAGGCGGCTGTCTCTGGGTTCCGGCGCAGCCATGGTGTGAGAATAAAGAATAAGGAGTGAAGAAGAAAGGGGAGAGGAGGTGTAGTGCTGCATGAAAATCGGTCCAAGCCTGCCCGTGATTCACTGTTTGCGGCTTCTGCCTAAAATTCTGCTTGGGCTACCGCCTTTCAGTGAGCATGAGCTGGTTATTGGTGAACGGGGGGAGTGTTTACTCGGCTGCCAGCTGCTTGCAGTGCCTGAGCAGGTTGGTTCTCCGCCAAAGGTACCATGCTGGGCTCAGGGACGCCCTCTCCAATTGAAAATCATGGAAAGATGGATAAATAATCGTGGAAGGTTGTGACTTTCTGGTTAATGAGAACTCGTCTTTGCCTTGGTTAGAATCCTCATGGTGTCGTGACCCGACTTGTGCAGCACCCGGGAGCTCGCCGATATCCAGGGAATCTCCGTGAATCACTGCCACGGTACTGGCAAGATGATTCACTGCCGGCTCGCTGAGATCAGCTGTAAAATTCTGCCGCAGCCCTCTTCAATCCGACTTCTCTTCTTCTTCATCACAACAACAACAACAGCAGCAGCAGCAGCAGCAGGAACAACAACAACACCAAGTTGTTGCGCTGCCTTTTCCCCGATTGTGCTATTTTTCTTTGCACTGGGTGAAGAGGAAACCCTCATGTTGGAGTGGTACCTGGGCGTTGCTCTCTCTCAATGTTCCCTGCGCCGGTCGAAGCATCAATGTTCGCTTCTCCAACAGCGGCAACCATCGCATCCCACAATCCTGCCAGTATCTCTTCCTAACGACCGCTATTGCTTGAAAACGCTGATTGTGGACTGCTTCGAAATAACCGAATCCAGTGTGTCTTCGTGCAGAAAAGACTAATAAATAAAGTCAGCAGAAATAAGTGTTTCATGGGTAAGTTCTGAACATACCTGATAGGCCACCTAAGATGTTCATGAAAACCAAACGCAGAGGTGGTCGACAACAAACTAAGCGCTCTGAATTAATTATTGTTTCTGAATCAACATCTTTAGAACTTACCATGACGGCTGAAAAAGCTCCGAAATACCCCCCCAACTAAAGGATTTTGCGGTTTATCTTGTCCGCCCATCGCTTCCACCAGGGCAAAGGAGGCGGCAATGTTCGCGCGATCTCCTCTCGAAACCGTCGAGTCAATTCTTGTACAAGTAACTGCTGGGACCTGGCGATAGCGTCTAAAATTTCGTCGCGTGCCGATCGTTGAGGAGGCTGGCCTCCTGGTTGGTAAACATGTCTGATGCTACTAATAGGTAGCAGAGGAGTTGGCATCAGAGGACGAGCGAATATCCGTGAGAATGCGTCTAGGGGTTGAGCGATAGCGCGGGGACGCGTCTGCCTAAGTCCTTGGCTTAATAGTAGTCATTTGAGAGTCATGGTTGTGTTGAGATGAGTCCTGTGTTCTTTGACATGGGGTGAAGAGGGCAAGGATGGCTTCCGTGAACACGTGCGAGTTCTCTGCGGCTTCCTTCTTACTCTGAAACTTGTTCTGCAGGCGCTTGTCGCTAACAATCGGCAGGACGACGTCATAGCGAATCGTCTTGACAGAATCACGAATTTCTGCCCTTGAGAAAATCTCATCGAATTGTCGCAAAGACTCGCTGTGGCTATTAAGTTTTACTGTCGTGAAGGAACGTGACTCGACGCGACTGAGGACTGCTCTTGAGATCCTCCCCACGGCAATGGAGGAGACAAAGTCTAGGGTCTCGGATGAAGACATTCCGATGCACTTGCTCAGCTTGAAATTTGGCAAAACTCAACTCAGCAAGTTGGGAAGAGCCTATGGGACATCATAACCCTGTCCTAATGCTTAAGATTGGTTGGTCAGAAGCTGTTAAGATCCTTAGCTGTGGGTGAGCCTATAGAATGCCCTAGGCCAGGGATAACTACCCAGCTTGCTGAGTTGATACAGTATCACCTCGACTGACAATGTCTCCGAGGTCAACGTAACGCGGTCGCGATGCTGGTTCAGCTCGCCTTGCTCCTGAGCTGAGAGCTTCAAGGATATCGACAGGCATCCAGGACAGACGCAGTTGACCAGCCAAAGGGATTCGCTCCGTCAACTCACCGGCAAGCCACATCCGCCATTTAATCTCCATCCGCTCCCTCGCACGTGGATTTGCCCACATCACGGGCCAATGCTCCATGATTTTCGCTTCTCTTCAGGGGCGGCTCAACAATGGCCAATCGACAGCCCCAAAAATAGCCCGGAAGGATCGCCCCCATGTCAGCAGTCTAAGCGGCCATCTTATTAACGCTGCTGACATTGTAGCGGCTCTGAATAACCTCCAAAACAGAATATCTACATAATAGACCTCGATACACTACATTCGAGGCCGCAACAAGATGGTGTTGTTGCCGGAAATGACGCAATTCGTCTCTGTGAACGCTGCATCTTCGGATGTGACTTCCGATAGGTGGATCGCCCTATCATCGGTCAGGACCAACACCGAGCCGATGGTGCAATCAAAGACGTGCGCATTGCGATTGCCCGAAAGCTCCGATGAATTAATAATGCTCTTTCCTCGGGTCTGTGTATTTATGAGTGGGCTGTCTCTACCCCAGATCCTCTTTCTGGGGTCGGAGAAGTGAAACCCGAACTCTTCAGAGACAAGTGATCATTACAAAGCATCAAAATGGGTTCCCAAGTTCACGCCGATATCACCATCTACACCAACCACAGGTGTCCATGTGAGAAGCAGACCGTGTGAACCAGTTGGATTGTCTTGCTGACTTAACGGAAGTCGCTCACAGGGCCCACATCACCCTCGAGGAACTCGGCATCCCGTTCAAGGAGGAGATCATTGACCTCGACACGCCCCGGACTCCCGAGTACCTCAAGATCAACCCACGCGGTCTTGTCCCATCCATCTCCTATAACGGCGAGATCATCACCGAGTCCGCCATTGTCGCCCAATTCCTCGCCGACGCATACCCATCCACCTTCCTGCCGGCGTCGTCGGACCCCAAGGGCCCCCTTGTGCGGGCAAGGATCAACTTCTTTGCCGACACTTGGAGCTCCAAGATCCAGCCGCACCTGTTCAAGCTCATCTACCGCGCGCCGTCGGGCAGCGAGGCTGAAGAGGTAGCTCAAGGCGCCGCTGCTGAAGTCATCAAGGAGATTGAGCCTTTGCTTGACACCGCGGCACCCTTCTTTGGCGGCAGCGACAGGCTCACACTTGCCGAGGTGAGAGACATACCAAGACTTTAAGAGACATAGCAACTGACCTAGCGTAATGATAGGCCCTTGTCGCACCCTTTGTTGTCCGGCTATTCACCTGGGCTAAGCATGGGTTGCTCCCTGCCAGTCTCTTTGAGCGGCTCGAAAAGGAAGCCCCCAACTTTTACAAGTGGGCTCAGGCGGTAAACAAGCACCCCAGCGTGCTCTCCATCTACAAGGAAGACGTGATCGTCGATGCCACTAAGAAGAGGATTGCAAAGCTCAAGGCGGAGGTATAGATAGGCAGATGAATAATGACTGAACGAGGATCTGACAGAAGCGCCAGTTTACGCCTGCCCCTGCCCAGAAGCTCAAGTTGTGAATGCCCTCCCTGGCCTTGATGTTGCTATTCTCGGATGCCACTTACTACGCGTCCAGATCTTGGTCAAGCGATGACAAGGGAAGATATCGGTTCATACCTAGTGGCCGAGCCTTGTAATTGCGCAAGCAGTTGCCGACGGTGGGTAGCGACCAACGACACACCCCAGAAGCTGTACGGGAAAAAAGTTATTGATATGAGCTTATCCGGAGGTTTCTGCTAATATCTTGGCAACTCTTGGAATGTTGTTCCTCTTTTGACGCTGTCACTGTCTCGCAGTCTCATGTGTTGCTGCATTGAAGTCAAGCAACACCAAATTGTAGCAGGCCAATGACTGGCTAAAAAACGCCGGATCCTCTGCCTCCTGTTTCGCTTGCCACGCCAAGGGCCCCGCAGAGCTCTAGTGACATAAATACTAGAGCAGTTTTAGTGCAAGATCGCACACAAAATGCACCACTATTTGTCCCCATCATGCTCAATTAAAGCTCATGCTCCTAGACCCCTGCCCAGAAGAACCAAGCACCCCAAGTGGAGGCGACTAGCGATTCCCCCTGTCTGTTAATCCCGTTCGATTTCCCACTTCGAGAATCATCAGTCATCCAAGCCGCTGCAAACATGCTAATTTTATCCCTCCAGAGAGCCAAACAGACGCGCGGCTCTTGAGTCCTCGACTCTACATCTTTCGAGGCCTCAGCGATAGCTCCCGGCAAGCCATTCCCGCCGAGCCCTTGGCGGCTCCAAGTGGAGCTCTAGATCCTAGCTTGGTTGCTTCGAACCAAGTCCGCCACGACGGTGTGTGCCTTGGCGGGTCAAGGAGGCGAGGGATGTTGGCTTGAAATTGCAGGCCTGGGGCCGATCCCAAAGGTTTGGGGATGGCCTCCTGAGTCCCAGCGCGTTTCTTCCTCTCTCCCTCTCTCTTACTCCTTTCTCTTTCCTTGGTGTTTCATTTTCTCTTTTCTCTCTCTCTCTGTCCATCACTGCATCTGTTTGCTCTGGCAAACGTCACTTTCCTTTATTCATTACTCGTCTGTCTTTCATTATTGTTTGTTTGATCCTTTGAGCGTCTCTTCTCTCAAAGCTCGTCCACTCCTTGACTGCGACAGACATTCACTCTTTTACTCGGCTTGATTGTGATACCAGAGAAGAAACAACACCATGCTGTCCCGCTACATCCTCCCGGCCGCCGCCGTCTTCGGCCTCGCGGCAGCCCAGACGACCTCCGAGTGCAACCCTTTGAACGAGACTGACTGCGACCCGAACCCGGCCTTTGGCACCACCCACTTCTGGAACTTCAACAGCACGCCCTCGACCGACCTCTGGGAGACCATCGTCGGCGACGTGCCCTACGATGCGGAAAAGGGCGCCACCTTTACCGTCGACAAGCAGGGCGACTCGCCCACCATCCGCACAAAGTTCTATTTCTTCTTCGGCCGCACCGAGATGATGCTCAAGGCCGCCCCCGGCAAGGGCATCATCAGCTCCATGATGTGGCTCAGCGATGACCTTGACGAGGTCGACTGGGAGCTCCTCGGCGCCAACGACACCCACGCCTCCACAAACTACTACGGCAAGGGTGTCGAGGACTTTACCCAAGCCGGCTGGCACTACATGAAGGATGGCATGCAGGAGGACTACCACAACTACACCACCACCTGGACCAAGGACCAGCTCAACTGGTACGTTGACGGCGAGGTTGTGCGAACCCTCAATGCGAAGGATGCCAAGGGCGGAGAGGCCTATCCCCAGACGCCTATGCGGTTGAGCATTGGAATCTGGGCTGCTGGTGACCCCACGATGCCTGAGGGAACCCGTGAGTGGGCTGGCGGTGGTAAGTTATACGTGAGATCTGCAGTATTGAGAAATTGGTGCTGACGATAATACAGACACCGAGTACGACAAGGGCCCCTACAGCATGTACGTCAAGAGTGTTCTCGTCCAGGATGCCAGCACCGGAAAGGAGTACGTCTACGGCGACCAGTCTGGCAGCTGGGAGAGCATCGAGATCACCAAGTAAGCACCCCAATCCACAACACTTACACCTACATACTAATCCTCCGTCCAGGGGCAACTCTACCGCTTACGAAAACCTCCACAAGAAGCCTGAAGAGCCCGAAAAGACCGCCTCTGAGAAGTGGGCTGCCCTCCCCAGCGGCACCAAGTCTGGTATCTACGCAGGCGGCGTGGGCGTTGCCGCCGTCGGCATCGGCGCCCTGGCCTTTTACTTCATCAAGCAGCGACGTGCCGGAGCCAGCGAGGCCAAGGTAGCCGGCGACAAGGCCGCGGCTGAGAGGGTCGACCTCATGTCATACCGGGCTGGCGAGGACACGACGGAGCAGGGCCACGAGTACAGCGCCGCCAAGTATTCGAGGGTACAGAACTGATAGAGCGTCATCGTCAAATAGGGCTTTGGGGGACGACGTGGAATCTTGCCTGCGGATTGTCAATCGGCAGCTGCGCGAGCATTCCACCGTTAACCCCCATTGGCCAAATCTTCTTTCTCATTTCCTTTTTTAATTGGCATTTGAGGGTATATACAATCACACACACACATACATAGCTGCGCAGGAACAGGACACATTATAGCAGGCTCGGCGTTGCAAGCAAAGCACATTCGTGGGCGTTCTATTAGAATTGAAACTTTGATCTAGACATGGTTATTCTCCTAGCTGATCGCTCCGAGTGGATCTTGCCGAGTATGCTTGTCTCACTTCTCGCTCACCAACCGAATATTCTAGATTGCTTGATAACAAAAGAGGCAAACAAGACATGGCGCATCTTATCAAACACACCTCGCTAGCTCAACACCAATGTCAAAATCATGTCAATCTTGTCACGAGAAGGGCGCATTCCCCACCCCTCGTACGGCATTAACTCTAGTTTCTTGGTTACACCCGTTCGGAAGCCCCACAGGGGTTCAAAGAATCCTTTTTTCGAGGCAAGGAAATTGAGTTTTGGACAACCGACTCGTGTCATTCGTCAGACAACTAAGAGGCAAAAGAAGGGTTTTTAAAGTGGCCATTTCCCTCTTCAGCTGGCCTTCAAGGAACCAATTCAATCTCAATCTCGACTCTTTTCGCATCCAACACCCCATTCTCAATATGGACCTCACATTCCGCCCCGCAACCCAAGCAGACATCCCCCCTGTCCTCGCCCTCGTCCGCTCCGCCTACCGCGGCGAGTCCTCCCGCGCCGGCTGGACCACAGAGGCCGACCTCGTCGCCGACGAGCGCATCTCAGACTCTTCTCTCCTCGCCAAGATCACCGACCCTGCTGGTGTTGTCCTCTTGGCCTACTCCTCCTCCGGAACCTCCACTGGCACCTCCACACCGGCGTCCGGCTCAGACTCGGGCCGCGACCCCAGACTCGTCGGCTGCTGCGAGGTCGGCCGTCGCGATGACGATCGCGCCTACTTTGGCCTCTTCGCTGTGTCTCCCGAGCTGCAGGCCGCGGGCATTGGGCGTCAGGTTCTGCAGCGCGCAGAAGACTATGCGAAGCAAGAATGGGGCTCGCGGCTCATGAACATGTGGGTCATCTGGACCCGCGACGAGTTAATATCATGGTACATCCGAAGAGGATACCGCCGGACAGAGGAAAAGGCACCGTTTCCATATAGTGAATTGGTGAATGGCAAGGCCTTGAGGGATGATTTACACTTTATTGTTTTAGAAAAGGAGTTATAAGCGCGAGTGAGAAGGCACGGTTATAGAGCAGGATAGATATGATGAATAGACACGCCAACCAACGATTCTAGGAGTTCCCATTAACACCGTCACCGGACAATCGCTTCACCAGTCAACCAGAGCGCATATCACTGTTTAAAGAAATTCAACGTGAAATCATCATGGGCTATCTCAATCCCTTGGGAATCGTTATATACACTTTTAGACATGGCCCAAATATCTTCCGATCGCTTCATATCCAACTTTTTGTTCTTGGGTATCTCTGGCCAATCTATTGGCCCTCAACCTGCTTGAGGATGCCCTCGAGGTTGATGCTCTTGGGTCGCTCAATAGGCAGACCCAGAGC
This sequence comes from Fusarium decemcellulare, assembly GCA_013266205.1. Taxonomy (NCBI): domain Eukaryota; kingdom Fungi; phylum Ascomycota; class Sordariomycetes; order Hypocreales; family Nectriaceae; genus Fusarium; species Fusarium decemcellulare. The sequence continues at coordinate 12,352 of JAAGWO010000617.1, forward strand.
TCGGTCCCAGATCAGCTGGGCAAGAGGTCCCAGGCCACGCGACACACCAAAGGTGGCGGTGTAGTAGAGGGTCTCGTGGAAACCGTAGTGGTGGAACAGAACACCAGAGCTGCTATCGACGTTGGGGTAGGGGTTCTTTGTCTTGCCGTGCTTCTTGAGCACCTCGGGGGCGATTCGGCTGTTCTTCTCAACCAGCTGGAATACAGGGTCCTGGGCAATCTCAGGGCGAGCGGCAGCGTAGTCCATGAGAGCCTCGAATCGGGGATCGGGCTTTCGGAGGACGGCGTGGCCGTATCCGGGAACGACACGGCCCGAGTTAAGGGTGGACCAGAGGTAGTCATTGACATCCTGCTCGGAGTACTTGGCAGGGATGGCCTCCTTCATCTGGATGATCCATCGGAGCACCTCCTGGGCGGCGAGACTGTCATACAGGTTAGCACGGGATTTAATAGGAAAGAGAAATGCAACTTACCCGTGGAGGGGACCAGCAAGACCCTGCAGACCGGCGCTGTAGGACAGGAAGGGGTCTGAAAGAGCGCTGCCGACAAGGTGAGTGGCGTGGGCAGAGACATTACCACCCTCGTGGTCACCGTGAAGAGCAAGGTAGAGACGGAGGAGGTCTTGGAAGTTCTCGTGCTCCTTGCCACCCTTGCCGAGCATGGCAGCAAAGTTGTAAGACCAATCCTGCTCGAGGTCGACCTCGGCGGGAAGAGCACCACCGCCGCGGTAGGAGTTCTGGTAAATCTTGGCAGCGATGGTAGGCAACTTGGCCAACAGGGAGATGCAGTCATCAAAGGTAGGCTCCCAGTAGTCGGCCTTGTTGAGACCCTGCTCGTAGGCCTTGGCAAACTTGGACTCGTAGTTAAGAGCGGACACAGCCATGGCGAACTGGGTCATGGGGTGGAGGTCCTTGGGGAAGTTGTCGAGCATCTTGGAGACGAACTCGGGGATCTGAGCCTTCTCGGCGAGCTCACGGGAGAAGACGCGGACCTGGTTGGTTGAGGGGACCTGGCCGGTGAGGAGCAACCAGAACATGGCCTCGGGAAGCATCTCTGTGCCGGTCTTGCCCTTGGGGAGGACCTTCTGGCAATCCTTGATGGTGCGGCCGTGGAAGCGAATACCCTCGTTAGCGTCAAGGACGGAACCCTCCCAGACCATGGCCTTGAGGCCTCGCATACCACCGAGGGTGTTCTCGACCTTGACCTCACCAAGGCTCTTGTTGGCATGGGCCTTGACCTTCTTGAGAAGCTCTCGCTTGGCGGGAATGGCCTCACGGAGAGTGGCCTTAAGATCGGGCTCAGCGGTGGCATAGCCGCGGGCGCCGGCCAGAGCGGCACGGGTGAGGGGCTGTTGGGGCCATTGTGTGAGTTGAACGCCCAATTAATCACATGCAAGTCTGTGTGTGAGACGTACCTTGAGCGAGCCCAGAGCCCGGCGAGAAGATGTCAAGTTGAGGGCCATTGTGTCGATGAGGAGGAATGAGGTAGGAAGAATTGGAGTTGAGAAGAGGAAAAGAAAAGAGGGAGATGGAGGTAGGTATGCAACTTGGGCCGCGGCTTCCCTGCTATAAACGAGAGGAAGCGGCAATGGGCGAGGTGGGCAGGTGGGGGTCCGAGCAGTCTGGGGTAAGAGCCGGAATAGCGGGGGAGCGAACTGCAGCTTCTGTTTGTGGACTGCTTGTTCTATTTTGTCATGCGGGGTTGGGTCAGCTCACTCTGCTTTTTTTTGGTGCGTCATGGTTGGTTGGTGCGTGCGGAGAAGGGAGGACTTACAGCCGGGGCAGAAGAGGAGATACAGAATCAATTGAGTGAGGATGATGAGATGAGGAAGGTGTAGAGACGATCTAAAATGAAAAAGGCATGATATAAAGACAATTGACAAGCCATCGTCCCATTTCGTCTCACCTCACACACAGCCTCTGTTCTCCGGACGACGGGCAGCCAATGCCAGCCAGTGCCAGTCCAACATCCACGGGTATTGCACGCTTGGACAACCGAGGAAAACCGCCATGAACCGGCTGCTGAATGCCACGGCTCAAACACACATCCACAGACGTCTCAGGCCAATCACGACCTCTGCTCTGGGCCGGCATAGCCCCGTCATTGGTCAATTCCGTCGGCAATGCTGTACCCTTTAACCAAGGCTCTGCGACCGAACGTGTTGAGGGCTAACTACCGAGTAAACGAACGCTTCTGGCCCTCGTACGTAACATACGATTTGTAGTGAGTTGGAGAAGACGCACATCTTGCTCGGCTGCGGAGATCTTCTTCGGCGACCGTCGGTCATCGAAGTTTGGTCGGTATCAATTATTTCTTCACCCAGATGGGCGTTGTACGCTGAGTAGGCCAGAGCCAGAATTAACCGATGTCGGTACAGCGATCTCTACGGGTACATTGACTAGTAGTTGACTCAATAATTACCGAGAAATTATAATCAAGCCGCATGTTCTAGAGCAGAAACAGGCTCTCGTTGTGCGATATCGCATTTATCGTAGCGGGTTTGGAGAGTTTGGTGTTATCACCGGCCATAGCCTGCTCTGTACCTGCCATTATTATTCATCAGCCGAGCTCCATCGCTAAATGCAGCCCGCCACCACCTTGACCTCATAATATTTTCCACCACCACATCCTCTCGATTCCCTCTTCTCCTCCTCTTCCGTTTTTCCCGACATACCCGGTCGAGATTTTGGAAGCAAAGGCTCTTCAAGATGATGCGCAGAATATCTTCACGAGCTCCTCAGCGACTGCTCTCTGTCGCTTCCAAGCCCCGAGGCCCCGCGCCCTTCCTCGCCGTTCGCGCACTATCCACCTCCGCCGCCGCCAGAATGCCCACTCTCAGCACCCACGCGACCCAGCCTGCCGACGCCTTCCAACTTCTCCCCGAGTCGCAAAAGCCTGGCGAAGCTGAGGATCGCCTTCACGAGGCTACCGTCAAAGAGATTGAGGCCTGGTGGGCATCTCCTCGTTATGAGGGCATCAAGCGCCCTTACAGCGCCGAGGATGTTGCCTCCAAGCGCGGAACCCAGAAGATCCAATACCCAAGCTCTGTCATGGCCCAGAAGCTTTTCAACCTCGTTCGCGAACGCGAGGCCAAGGGCGAGCCCATCCACACCAGTAAGTACTCCCATTCAATCTGCAAGCGCACCCAGACTAACACCTTGCAGTGGGCGCCATTGACCCCGTCCAGATGACCCAGCAGGCACCTAACCAGGAGGTTCTCTACATCTCGGGCTGGGCCTGTTCCTCTCTCCTCACCACTACCAACGAAGTCTCGCCCGACTTTGGCGACTACCCTTATAACACGGTTCCCAACCAGGTCCAGCGCCTCGCCAAGGCTCAGAACATGCATGACCGCAAGCAATGGGATCTCCGCCGCAAGATGACTCCCGAGGAGCGCGCAAAGAGCCCTTACGTCGACTACCTCCGACCCATCGTCGCCGACGGTGATACCGGCCATGGCGGCCTCTCTGCCGTCCTGAAGCTCGCCAAGCTGTTTGCTGAGAATGGTGCCGCGGCCGTTCACTTTGAGGATCAGCTCCACGGCGGCAAGAAGTGCGGTCATCTCGCCGGCAAGGTCCTCGTCCCCATCGGCGAGCACATCAACCGCCTCACTGCCGCACGCTTCCAGTGGGATGTCATGGGCTGCGAGAACCTCATCATTGCCCGAACAGACTCCGAGTCTGGCAAGCTCCTCTCGTCGGCCATTGATGTGCGCGACCACGAGTTCATCCTGGGTGTTGCTGATCCCTCGATCGAGCCTCTCGCCGAGACCATCCAGGCCATGGAGGCTGAGGGTGCTGTCGGCGCGGAGATTGACGCCTTTGAGGCCCAGTGGGTCAAGAGCACCAAGCTCGTCAGCTTTGACGAGGCCGCCGTTGCGCACATGCAGAAGGAGGGTGTCTCTCAGGCGCAGATCGACGAGTACCTTGCTCAGACAGCCAAGGACCGTGATATGGGCATCTCGCGCCGTCGCCACCTCGCCAACAAGTACACCAAGGAGCCGGTTTACTTCAACTGGGACGTTCCCCGCACCCGTGAGGGATTCTACCACTACCGTGCCGGTATGGAGGCTGCTACCAAGCGTGCGCTTGCCTTTGGCCCCTATGCCGATCTCCTCTGGGTTGAGACGGGCGACCCCAACGTCGAGGTAGCCTCCAAGCTCGGCCGTGCTGTCCGTGATGTGTACCCGGGCAAGGGTCTCGTATATAACCTCTCTCCCTCGTTCAACTGGATGGCTCACGGCTTCACCGATGAGACTCTCAAGTCATTCATCTGGGACATTGCTCGTGAGGGCTTTGTGCTGCAGCTTATCTCTCTCGCTGGCCTGCACTCTAACGCAACCATCACGACCGAGTTGTCACGAGAGTTCAAGACAGAGGGCATGAAGGCGTACGTGGATCTGGTGCAGCGCCGTGAGAAGGACCTCAAGTGCGACGTCTTGACGCACCAGAAATGGAGCGGCGCCAGCTACATCGATGGTATTTTAGGGGCAATTCAGAGCGGAAGCTCAAGCAGCAAGAGTATGGGTGACGGCAACACGGAGGGCCAATTCCATTAAGGGACCAAGACGAAGAGATGGAAAAGCATGGGTCGGAGTTTGGGTACATGTTGTATATTTCACTTATTTACCATGTGAATGAGATTATGGCCTTGATGACAACTAGATGGTTCGCCAATACCTCAGTGATTCACTTGTCAATCATTATTAGGTTTGGCTGTACGTGGCATCATGTTCATCAATCATTATTACATTCAATCTCATCCTAATTGTTACTACAAGTATCCCCCAACACCGCGTCCATCAATGCGCCTCTCACAGGGAGTCCTTAAGGGCGTTGTTCTGAGGAGGAGGATGTGCGGGTCCCTCAGCAGTGACATAAGCCTTGGTCATACCACCATCAACCGCAAAGTCATGTCCGTTGACAAAGCTCGACTCATCGCTTGCCAGGAAGACGACAGCGTGGGCCTGCTCAATGGCCTCGCCGAAGCGTCCCATGGGGAAGTGCACCTCACGCCTCTGTCGCTTAGGCTGGTCATCGCCGAGCCAGTCCTGCAGCAGGGGAGTGTTGAGAGGCGCGGGACACAAGTTGTTGAATCGGAAACCCTCGCGGGCGTGGACCATGGCGAGTTCGCGGGTGAGGGCGAGGACAGCGCCCTTGCTGGCAGTGTAGGCAAGCTGGGGGGTGGCAGCACCGACGAGGGCGACGACGGAGGCGGTGTTGATGATGGACGCCTTGGTCTTGGAGTTGCGGCGGAGGGAGAGTACGGCGTGCTTGCAGCCGAACCAGACGCCCTTGACGTTGATGTTGTGGGTGAGGTCCCAGATGTTCTCGGGGGTGTTTACGGCATCGTCGTCTTGGGCGTGCATGATACCGGCGTTGTTGAACATGACGTCGAGACCACCCCACGAGTCGAGGGTCTCAACCATGGCCTTGACCTCGGCTTCCTTGGAGACGTCGCATTTCTACTCATGTCAATACGTGACACAATGGGCACAATTCGCCGAGGGGAGGCGTACGAAGATCTCAACGCGAGGACCGTTGGGGACGAGCTGCTTGACCTTGGCGGCGGCCTTCTCGAGGGCGGGCTGGGAGATGTCGGACAAGAGAACCGAGGCACCCTCCTTGGCGAAGAGAATTGAAGTCTCGAGACCAATGCCACTAGAAATGGTTAGATATGGAAGGTATTCAGCATTGAGCTGTGACTTACCCAGCAGCGCCGGTGATGATGGCGTTCTTGCCGGCAAGGCGGCCGCGGGGCTGAGAGTCGGTGGTGGCAGGCATTGTGAATGTGAAGATGAAATTGAAGTGTCGATGGAAAAGAAGAAGAAGGAAGCTCAAGAGGAGGGGGTATCAATGGATTAAAAAAGAAGTCGTGTTGTGATACAGAAACCGAGATGATGAGACGAGGGGCACAGGAATGCGGCGGCGGGGGAGGGGCCTTATCAAGAAAGCTCAGATAAGGACCGATTGCCTGGGGCAGAAAAGGCGGTAAATTAAAGAGGAGAAAATACGTCGTCTGATATTGGCCAGCACTTGCGTCAGATGAGTCAAGAAAACTCACAAGGTCTCTGGTTGCTTCTTTTTGCTGGCGTGTGGAGGGGCAGTAAAGCTCCCGAATTTCCGACAACGGCGGCTGCACATGGCCTCGTGGAGATGGAGATGGCCTCTAGTTGGTTGGGTCTGGACATCGCGGCTATTATTAAACATACAGTAGTGCCTCGTACTGTATGGATCGTGTCATTGCCCTGGACGCGGGAGCTTATCAGTTGTGGATGTGGGGTGGTCTCGGCTCGGGATCTTTGAGCTACCCTCTGAGGCGGATGGCATGAAAAGAAGATGGGTGCGGCTGAACTAGTATAGATACTATGATATGTTCGGGACTCCATGATAGTTGTGAACTCTTGGAGAGAACATGTCAACTCTAAAGGCATGAAAGACGACATCTTGCCTCGACCGGCTGTGCTTCCGGTAGTTGGTAGTTGTCCGCCATCTCGGGATTGGCTTGGTCAGATCCAGGGTCCCTCCAACGTCAGATCTCTCAGCTGCAGCTCTCCCATGCAAGATCCTTGTCGATTGCGATGTCGGAAACGGTCACGAGATACACATCTAGATCAGATGCAGCCAACCACTGGCCGGTGCTCTGCCGTCAAGGGATACACACAGTGAGAGCGCGGCTACGCGCTGGCTCTAGAAGGATCCCTCGATTCCACATCTAACACGCATCGAGATGGAGATCAAGGCCGGTTCTTTAGGAATTGCCTCTTTGAGATGGGGAATCCAATGGCGGCTCGCTGAGAAATGGGTATCCATCTTCTCGCAGTGCTGTACCTGTTCTCCTAGTGTTTTGCCCGATTAGGAAGTATTCGCACCAAGCCAGTCATAATTTACACACATCTTTACGTCTAACTCTAGCTTTTACCCAAGCTTGACCGTAGCCATAACTAACCTCCTAGATTTATGTGGCCCTATAACTAGCTATAATAAGTCCAAGTGTTTCCCATTTTCTTCAGAGATTTTTCTAAGATTTTTAAACTTGGTTCTAAGTAGCTAGAGTGACTTGAGTGAGTGCAGAGTGTTGACACATAGCTCACGTCCCAATTCAGCTGTAATGCATCACCGCGGCTCTCGTGTAGGGGCTACCCTGGAACGGTCCGAGCTTTAGAAGTGAGATTGATGATGAATGCCGATGCGGGGTCATGAAAGCTTCTTCTGGACGGGATTGTGTCATTCAGCGCGGGAAAGAATGAGGTTATTGGGATCGCGTGTGTTATTGATCGCGATGTAAGCGTTGGTGGAGAGAACTGAGAGTGGTGATGATGGTTACACGAGAGGTCATCTTACGTCAATGCCCCAAGTCCTGCTTCTCTCTCAATCAATCTTGCTCCCTTCCCGATGCCATTGACTCTCTCCTCGAACCTGTTTTTGCCCATCGTGACCACTGTAACAGGCCTCGGCATCTGGGATGTCACCTGAACCAACCTCCTTTAGTGTCTAGGGCGGTACGCGCACCGAGAGAGCCGTCCCTGTTCTCCCCCACTTTCCCGGTTCGTTGAAGCGTCTACGTCACTGAAGCCTTATCGCGGGGTGCTCTACCTTCCCTTATCGTAGCCGCGCTGACTCTCCCTCCCTCGACCCTGTTGCGCCGTCCCCTACATGCGCCCCCTCTCTTGTCTCTCTTCTCCTGGGCTTTATCTCCTCTTCTTTGAATCACCGCGGCTTGGATCGATCCCTCAACGGCTTCAGCTCTTCTCCACATCCATCTCAACCGCGCTTGCATCTCCGCGACTCCACAGCTTGAGCTCCAGCTTCCGGACTTCCAGCTTCACGACTTCCGCGACTACGGCACGGGGACTCCGATATTGCCCATCGACTACCAGGAACAATCTAGACCTGGCTTGCCGCCTTGTCGCATCTCCTCCCCAACTTCTGGCGAGCTCAGCTTCCAACTTGTTTCATTCCTCATCACTCTCCCTCGCTCGGGCTCTGTTCTCCTCCCATCTAACCCATTGCGCTTCATTCTCTCGCTTGAATCCCTACCATACCTCCCACCTTGGAGCTTCAACAGCTCATCCGATCAATCGCAATGGCTTCACAAGAGCCCATCACTGCCGACTCGCTCCCTCAGCTCCTCGAGCACGACGCAATGGTCAAGCTCGGTGGAGTTGACGTTGATGGCATCCTCCGTGGCAAGCTCGTCTCCAAGAAAAAGTTTCTCTCCATCGCAGCCGCTGGGTTCGGCTTCTGCTCTGTCATCTTTGGCTGGGATATGCACGACAAGACCTACATCCGCGAGCTCAAGATCTCCAACGCCCAGAACGGTTACCATGACTTGCTGGCCATTCCAGACCTCTCGACCTTTCGGCGCATTCCCTGGGAGGACAATGTGCCTTTCTTCCTGGTTGACTTCCTCGATCCTGACACCAAGAAGCCCATTTGCGCTTGCCCACGCGGCTTGATCAAGACACAGCTTGAAAAGCTCCAGGCTCACGGCTACGGCGCAATGGCTGGTGGTTGGTTTCCCTTGAAAGCCGCATGACAGCTCCTAACTGACACCTTTCAGCCGAGTATGAGTTCTACCAGTTCAAGAACCCCGATCCTTCTACCTCATCTCCCGCCGCATATCTCCAAGAGAACCCTCCCCACCAGCTCCCCGCTCTGACAGAGGGCATGTTTGGGTACTCTCTCACCCGCCCCGTCCACAATCAGGACTACTACTACGACGTCTTCAAGACCTGCAGCCAGTTCTCTTGCGACATTGAAGGATGGCACACAGAGTCCGGACCCGGTGTATTTGAAGCTGCCCTCGAGTTTGGCGAGATTGCTCAGATGGCCGATCGCGCCGCCCTCTTCAAGTACGTTGTAAAGAGTGTCAGCACAAAGTACGGCATCACTCCGTGCTTCATGGCCAAGCCCAAGCAGGGCCTCCCCGGAAACAGCGGCCACATGCACGTCTCCATCGTCGACAAGGACGGCAAAAATCTCTTTGCTCGCGACACTCTTGATGAGAACCCCAAGTGGAAAGACATTGCCGGCTTGTCTGACCTCGGCCGTCACTTCCTCGCTGGTATCCTGGTTGGCTTGCCAGACATCATGCCCCTCCTCGCCCCAACCATCAACTCCTACAAGCGGCTGGTCGAAAATTTCTGGGCTCCCGTCACCGTCTCATGGGGCCTCGAGCACCGCGCCGCCTCCATCCGCCTCATCACCCCTCCTACCTCCAAGCCATCCGCCACCCGCTTCGAGGTCCGTGTCCCCGGCGCCGACACAAACCCTCACTTTGTTCTTGCCGCTATCCTCGGCTGTGGCTGGCGAGGCGTCGAGAAGAAGCTCGAGATCCCTACCCCCCCGCTGGCTATGGGCCAAGATGTCGGCGGTGACGCGGATCAGGGCGAGAGGCTGGCAAAGAGCCTTCGTGAGGCGACAGAGCGCTTCATGGCCAAGGGAAGCGTTGCACGGGAGGTGTTTGGAGACGACTTTGTAGAACACTTTGGCGGCACAAGAGAGCATGAGATCCGTCTGTTTGACGAAGCTGTAACGGATTGGTAAGCTTTTTCCTCATACGCTGTTGACATCTTGGCTGACAACCACCTCAGGGAAATGAAGCGATACATTGAAACGGTCTAGCGCGGTTGATGTATGGAGTTTTTGCTATTTCTTTGCCTCACGGTACGAGGCATTACGGAGTACACGGGCGTACTAGATGGTGATCACCTCTGTAGAACGAGGCATGCGAGAACCGATACGTTGCGATGAAAGAATCGTGGGGAGCCGTCCTTGGAAACGAGAGATACCCAAGAGCAGCTTGTTGTCTTCTGTTCCTCGCCCAGACCAGTTTTACATGGCACGATGAGTTTCGTTATCGCTTGGAATTTGAAACGATTCAAACTTGGTTTATCCTATTTCGGCCCGAACAAGTGATCTCATGATCTAACGTTATTCTAATGTTCCTGTTGCCAATACAGATCCAGGCGCCACATATTGGTATCTATCCCGTAAGCCCATCGCTTTCCTATATACACCAAATCGGCCTTTCCCAGTATCATACACTTGCTGGCAAGTCCATTCCCGTTCCCATATCCGTGCATATACACTAAATTGACCAAAGTATATGACGCCATAAAGAAGTTTCCCAGTGATGCTTCGTGGTCACAAATATCCCTTCATCCTTACCCATACCAATCCCAATCCGCTTTGACCAATGATACCCTAATGCCCAACGCCGGTTTGAACCAAAACTCCGTCGCAAAGTGTGAAGTCTCACCCTTCAATCACTGTCCTCAGAATCGTCGTCGTCAAAGGGTTTTCGTGCAGTGATGAATGTCCTGTGAGAAAATGTCAATGCTGGCTCTCATGCTCTGACGAAGCCAACTTACACCTTGGCATAACTGCGCAGCATGGGATCCTGGACTTCCATCTTTACACGGTCGAGAAGAGCCCTCGTATTCGTCTCTTCCCACCCACACAACCCAAACAACATCAAGGTCCAGTTCTCAAGCCCTGTCAGCCATGTTAGCATCTCAATTGATGTTTCTGACGTTCTTGAGCATACCGCTATCAATCATCTCCCCCAACACCTCGCCCTTCTTTTGATAAATCGGATCTTTCCCCCAGCTCTTGACGGGCAACCAATCGACACGTTCCCGGACAGCTTCAGCCCCCAAGTCGGCCAGGCACTCTGGTATCTTGGGTACTGGGTCAAAGTCAAGGCCAAGTTTCATGCACATTCCGACAAACGTCATCTCGAACTCGAGGCAGGAGGCGCCAATCTCGGGCTTCTTCCCGCTCATGAGGCCGGGAAGGTCAGCTTGTTCTGGGTCGACATCAAAGAAGCGTGGACGAATCTCGGTAAACTCGAGCTGACCTCCGGGCTTGAGATGCGCGTAAGCTGATGCCAGCAGGGCCCCCCAATCGCGAACACCGCCACCCACGAGATTCCTCATGTGGATGAAATCGTACGAACGCGCAGGCCAGGGGTCCGTGGCATCAGCAATCTCGAAGGTGACGTTGGGAGGGACATCTTTGGGCAGCAGCGCACTGGTCAAGTCAATGCCGAGGATGTCAACCTGAGGATAACGCTGCGCCATGTCGCATGCCCACACGCCGCTGCCGGCGCCAATGTCGAGGATTTCGAGCGGATTTTCGGGAGTATGGTAATCAAAGGGTAGCCTAGCAGCGACTAGGCTGCCGTCGAGGCACAGCTTGAATAGCTCATGCTGCAGGGCCATGCGATGAGCTTCGGAGGCGTCATTGGGCGTAAAGATCTGGCCGGAGCCGTGGTAAGTGTGGCCGTATGCGCGGATTGCAGGAAGTGAATCTTCAGAAATGGTCGAGTAGTTGGAGCTGGTGTCGCTAAAGTCGGCATCGTCTTCGGCGGGGCTCACATCGTCGTCTATGTGTAGTCGGTCGATCTCGGGCCAGTTATCGCTAGACTTTGGCAGATCATTTGCGGGAGCGGTAGCGGGCGCTGTGGTGTGGGGATGCTCTGGACCAAAGCCGGCCATTGTTGAGAACTTAGGTCGATCGGCAAGGGCAATGAGTTTGACACGCAAGGTCTTGAAAGCTGGCGCAGGCGATGCGCGCTCAAGCTGTTGGAGTCGCGAATTGAAGGAGAAGCTGTATATACTGAATATGGGTCAGATTCGCACGGAGGGTCGTGGCCGTTGCCAGGGTTGCAGTGAGGTCGTGAAATGTTAGCAGCAGCGGCAGGAGCTATTTGGAACGCGCGAGGGATCGGAGGTGATTAATAGTGGGCGAACTTCCATGGCCATGAGGAAGGACGTGATAAGAAGCGCGAAACAAGAAGAAGAAAAGAGGGGATGAGGAGGAGAAAAGAGAAGAGAAGAAGCAAGATGGAGGGAGGGGAGGAGACAATTTACAAGTGGAAAGTGCAAAGCTGGAAAGTGGAGGAAGGAACCCAGGTGGAAGTGGAGGAGGTTGTAAGGTCCAGGATGGTAGCTGGAAGGAGGTGTGATGGACGGATGCTCGTGCCTGCGTGCCTGCCTTGTGTGTCCCGCCTTCCATGTGGATGGCGCCCGCAGATGTTGTTGGTCGTCGCTGCCGTCGCTCTCGCAGTCAATCCTCATTTCAATTGCCGTAACCTCAGGCCAGCCAACCGTCCAACTCAAGGGCCCTTCCCATGCGCCTCCGCCATCGCGCTCGCCGTGGCCGCAAGCCAGCGCGAAAGGCTTGGGGAAACTCAAGGCTCGCAAGCCCCGACAATGGATGGATGTGCTCTTTGACAGCTGTTAGCCTGCTCAGTCCCCGGGACCTAGCGACGGAAGCCAGCCAAGTCTTGGGGGGAACAAGTGCAAGTTCCTAATGCGGCGACGGGACGCCAGCCATGGCACGGGATGGATGCTCGGCACAGGCCAAGGTACCTTGATGCTCACATTGGTTGGCACGGATTGCAAGTCTCGGCTGCTCATGCGGGTGACGTCCAATTGAGAGAACCGCCCTCCCTCCTTCGTTCCTGAGCATCCATCCCCAGAGTTGTAAGTCGTAAGAGGCAGGTAGGATTGACAGGGCGCTTGCAAGCCCATGAACGGCACCGCCCTGGTCTGGCGCATCTCTGGCTGCGTCATCCCGAGATTCAATTTGGACCTTGAGCCTCTTTGTTGGTTATTCAAATCATCTTCTCCAATGTCGGCGCTCGTTTATTGATTACCTACCTGGACTCGTCTAGGCCTTGGGCCAGCGCCAGCCCCATGTCCAATCTGCGACCAACAGCAAATCATAGCGGGCAGGCCATGCTCAGTGCTCGCCCTACAGCTAGGATGACCCGGTAGTTGGAAGTTATCAGTGCTCGCCCTAAAACAATGATGCTACTTTGTTTTGAAGCCCGACGTATATTGCACGGGCTGGCTTCCTACTGGCTCTGCCTGACTCTGCTTCGGCGTCGCACAGTCGTAAGCTGCAACCCTCATCAAGCCAGGATCCAACTCTGCAATTCCAGACGTGTCGAACAGACAACAACCTGCAACACACATGGCATACGCAGCCCTCGCGATCCCCGAATGCCTTCATCATCGAGAGACCAGAGATTACCCCCGGCACAGCCCTGTCACTGGCCGGCTCGGGCTTGTCAAATCTGCGCCGGACCCTGCCTCCGAGTCCCGCTGGCCCGCCGTCAGTGGAACCTTGGTGCTCGTCGAAGCGTGGCCCCCCGGTTCTAGACCAGTGGTGGTGGGCCTCAATTGCTGGAAGCTTTGGGAGCTTTGGCTCTCTGGCGCGAGCAGCAAACCTGGTCGGGTAAGGCTTTGGCGACAGCGTGGAATTGACGGCGTGGCGTGGCATAGCATCGATGGCATGCTGCGAGAGAAAAGCCCCTCGCGTAATTAGGCGAAGCCCTATGGACGCTGTTCATTGTCTTGATTCAGACCCTGACTGCCATCCGTGCCGTTTTCGCAAACTGATGATTCGTGCAGTTTCTGTGCCGTCGCTAAAAGACCCTATTGGCTGGGGCCCATCTCGAGTTTCACAACTGAGGTTGCAGCCCCATGGATCCCTATCAACCGATCCATTCAAGACAAAGCCTCGGGTGACAGCCACAGACGCATGTGGTGTCCTCTGCCAGGCAGAATCTTGGGTATTGTCACCAACAATGCCAACACGAGCCATCCTCCATCCTTCCATCCACCTGGGCACGGCTGCTAATTAATATGACCAAAACGCGGCACGGCGCGGGGCGGCGGCACGGCTCGAAAGGACCGGCCGGTGATGTGACGGAATACGGCCGGCTGCTTTTGACTCGTCACCTCCAAGCCCGCATTTTGAGACATATTCTTCGCCACCGCGGAATCCAACCTCGAGCGGCCACAAGAGAGCGCAAAAGGTCTATTTACCACCGCCGTGGCACAATGTCCGAGCAAGCGACCCGCAGCCGCGATCCCTTCGGTCGACGCTCCCGAAAACCGAAAGGCTGCGCGGGATGATTTGCATCCTGCATGTCATGCTTCCCGCCTCCCCTGATTGATGATCCTGTCGGTCGCCTTGTTGGGCAGTTGCCGCGTCCAAAGGAACTCCTTGGAGTTTCCTCCACCATTCCCTTTTCACCGCGTGCTTGGCGGTCTTTGTGAACTGCTATATGCGTACAATTAATGCGCGACTCTTATCTCGACTGCGCCGCTCTCATACAGACAAGTTGGTTCCATCAAGAGAATCCTTCCGTAGGGGCAGGCAGCGGATATCTACCCGCAGCATCACCATGGCACATACAGGCCTTTTTTCGGCAATCCGCCCTGCCTCGGAGTTCCAATATTCTTGGCTCCTTTACGGTGTCTGGTGACTCATTATTTACCTGTTTCTCTTTGAGCATGCGCCCTGAACGTTTCAGGAATGTTCGCATTCGTCGCTTTGGCACCCATACGGCATGAAGCTTGACGTGGTCTTGGAATGTGCGTTGTATCGTCCTGCCTTTTCAGTCTCCTCGAGTCGCATGCTTTCTCCTTTTTGAGCCTCGATCTCGAATCACCCTTCTGGTGATACTGGAGAGCGCTCGACGTGAATCACTACTCGGTAATCACCGGGGCTGTGACCGCAGCCGAGTTACTTGACCTCTTGCGTGGATTGTTGGCCCAATTCTGGCGGCCTATGCAAGAAGCACGAGAAGCATTGCCAGCGTCTGACTTTGATTCGAGGCATGAGCGTAATCTCGTCGCGGAGAGATGTATGTCCAAGGTGCGTGTGTCCTCTGACAGACCCGAATCCCGTCACTATCACAAAAAGGTCCACTGGGTCTTATCGCCGCGTGACCGACTGGATCATGACGATGACGGCACCAAGATCCCACCACACTTGACTTCTGCATTTGTGTCACTCCTCGTTTCCAGAGAAGTTGAGTGCCGATGTAGCATGACGTCTTCTTCGCAGTAGCTCACGTCAGGGCAAGCAGCTGTCTCTCAAGACTCTCGACACTGTCCCTTGCATACTGCTGAGGGCATGCCGCTCAACCCAATACTTATGTAACTTGGACTTAACTGTGCCTCTGTTGACGATCTAGCCTATGGCCTCAGCTATAGTGCCGAGGCTGGATGATGGAGCTGCATCCGCATGATGACACCTACATCAGACTTGAGAATAGCTGCTTATCGTACATACAGGATGAGTCGTTGAACGCGGCATCCCCAAACGAATATTTTACATGTCAGCCGATTTCTATTACCTAGAAACTACAGCTGTCCCTCGATATTTGCCACCTTTGTAAGCATCACCAACAACCTCTCTCCCTGACTGTCAACACCATCACCTAGCCTGCATATCCACGCCTTGGCCAACCCCAACGACAGCTCATGTGAATAGATTAGACCATCTCACTACACCACAATCGCTCCTCACTTCTAGATCCGAAAACGTCGTCATCCTCGTTCCCACAAATCTCTGACCATCCCTCTACGTTGACCCCTATCCTAACCCTGGCCTGATCTGACCTGCCTGCACTTACACGTACCCTCGCATGCATACGAATATATCTGAATATGAGCGCTCACCTTGGGGACCCACGAACCTCTTCCACGCCTCTGGTAACTGTTGGGCTGAGTGAGATCCAAGACATGCATGGAATCTGTGTCACAGGCCCAGACAACTGGCCTTGACCGAGACGTCACAAATCACCGATTGCTGACATCTTGCGACACGTCGGGAATGAGCGATGAGAGACAAACATCTGAGACCAAATATTGATGCTGATTCACACTAAAAACCTAGGTAAAAGATGTGAAGTGAAGTGAAGAAGTAAAAACTAAAGGAAAACGCCGATGCTATGACGCGGCCCTTGAAGCCAATAAGTTCCGTCGTCGAGAAGTGAGGCCTCGACCGTAAAGAGCTGGTCAACCGTTGTTGACCGAGAAGAATAGCTTCCACAAGTGCCGCCCAATGGACCAAAGCCCATGACCATCGCTGGGGACATCGACGCCCCTTCGAATGAATGCCTTTTGTGTCTTGCGTGTTGAAATTCTGGCTCAAACAAAGGAGCCCACAATCACCGCCCACCTGAATGCCAATGCAAACCCAATCCATTGTTCCCGAATAAAAGACCCAAAACCCATGTCCCTAAAAATCCTAGCTCTTGCATATTCATCGTGACGTTGCGTGGTATCCCATGAGAATCCCAAATCCATCAAAGATGAGCATCGACTTGTTCCTTTCTGCTTCCGTTTCATCCTCCTCCAACACGATGAGCATGCATACAAAAGGAACTCGCTGCCTCTCGTCTTGCCCAGTCGATTGACCACGCAAAAAGAAAAACAAGCATTTTTCGCTAAGCATCGCTAGCCTGGCAGCCGCGGGAATGATCCAGCCCCTCCAAACTCCTGGGGGTATAACAAAAGTGCCTCCCCATCCTCTGATTCTGCCTTCTCGAGCGGTCTGATTAACCTTGACCAACAGTTCCACTGGAACCTTGGTCCGCGACCCAATCGTCTCTCGGTCTCTCATAAGTACATCGTTCATAAGTCGTGTTCCTGCGTGGCGTCGAGTTCTGGTGAAATTGGCGCTGCCTGGCGCTCCTCATGGTTAAATGTGCTGTACTTCGTGTCGCGGCTCATTCATC